>JAHLWY010006344.1:0-81290 GCA_020002185.1 Paraescarpia echinospica | reverse complement strand
CAGTTATTAACTTTGACCACTGTATATTCAGCAGTTTGTTAGCTGACCACTGTTGAAGGTTTTGTTGGGAGGTTTATATGGGTTTCATTGGAGATGTTATGAATATTGTGTTGACGTGCATCTCAGTGTGGTGTAGCTGCGCTGAATCATTATATCGCGCCTATTGATACGTTCATATAGTTTTGCTTCTGTTGTGTAGGAGCAACGTTAAGTATACCACTAGCGATACCTATTCCATTACTGCACTCTATTTGTACTTTTTTTGGGTGGGTGGCAATTTTTACTCTTGGCCCCAGCGGCGCTTGGCCTCGTTACGCCACTGTTCGGGGGGACTCCTTAACATCACGACGCCACTCCGCGGAGCATGGATATTGGTGGTGTAACTGCCTAGCATTGACGTCGTTGTTTGTTATGTAATGGTTTTGAGTGGTGCCCGCACGCGTATGTGTTTTGATAGCCATGCACACCGGTTGATCTTGGGGGTCACGGGAACTTTTTTGGACAATTAGTTTTTGGGAGGTGATCTTTTACGTGTGAGAACTCTAGTTTGGGTGCGCCACCCTTAGTTGTCGCGCGACTGTGACGCGGCCTATAGATTTTTGGTGGGTTAAGATTCTGAGGTTTAGCGAAGGTGCGAGGCCGATGGATTGTTTTTTTGGTGTCGCTGTATATCGGTGGTGTGATGTTTATTTTATGAGGCTGACGTTTGTGGTGGCATCGCCTTTCGGCGTTGGCCTGTTGAGATTCCGACGAAATTTGAGCAAGAAAGGTAACGGTTTTAGTTGTTGATATAGAGTTGATATAGATATAGGGCGGTGTTATAGGTGAAGCCGAATCTTTATCTATCCGATGTCGTGTATGTGGGAGTTGGTATATATATAGGGCGGTGTTATAGGGGAAGCCGTATCTTTATCTATCCGATGTGGTGTATGTGGGAGTTGGTATATATATAGGGCGGTGTTATAGGTGAAGCCGAATCTTTATCTATCCGATGTGGTGTATGTGGGAGTTGGTATAGATATAGGACGGTGTTATAGAGGAAGCCGAATTTGTTGTATGTCGGAGTTGGTCGTCGATGCGCGTGGCTATGACGTAAGCAAGCGAACGATTTTTAATGGGGAGAGGTTAGGTGAATTATACCGTTTTATATATCGTGTACTGGCGTGAAATATCGAAATCTGCTATTAAATTATTATTTTGAAGTACGAGGATAATCGGCTCGCGTTGACTAACTCTATAGTGTATATATTATTGCAAAAAACCGATAATGATATGCGAATTTAACGAAATAAGAAATGTGGTATTTTTGTATAGTGCTTTAAGCGCTATTTTATATGTATTATAGGGTTGTTCAAGGAAAAGGTTATGGAGTGTATCACTGGCAGTAACCGGACATTTTTTTTCCTACGAATTACTCGCAATTGATAGTGAGTCTTGTTTTAGTTATTTATTATATTTACTTATTTATACGCAAATTATACATTTAAATTAGTTATAATTTAACTTAATTAGGTTGTATATTCCATTTAGTGTTTTATTAATCTACTTTATTTAATTATTTTTTTCAATTTTAATGTATAATGTATAGCCTCTATGGCTGCCAACTTCTACGTTGACTGCACGAATTCATTTGACAGGTACGCAGAGCTGCCAGTTATTGGGCAACACTACACTTATTAGTGATAGCTTTTATAATGATCACGAGACGGCTTGTGTGATTACAAGCACCCACACTTGTTATATTGTGAACGCTCTGCCAAATTTCGAATTGTGTTGCGTGTAATTTTTTTAACCTATTTTTTAGGTGGTTGGGGTGCCTGCGATTTGCAGTGCGATCCCAAGTACAAACATGGCTACTGGTTCGCTTTGCCTTACCCTGTATAAAAAGTGAACCAGTGGTCATCAGTTAAACCGAACCAGGTGGTTCAGTTTTGCTTAACCGAACAAATATCAGTATTTTAACGGCTGCATATCATAATCATATAATCTAGACTTAGACCTATGCTACATTTATGGATAACTGTAGCGAAGGGTACGGAATGTATCTCGCATACTGTGATGTCCTTACACTTGTTTAAACACTAATAAGTAGTGTTCGTTTCAGGCCCCATATCATTGAGATTGTGTAAATTTGCATAAATATTGCCATATTTTCCTTCCTATCATTTAACATGACACGATTTTAAATGATTTGCCAGACCTGGTATTTGGACACCGATTGACCTTGGGGTGGGTCACGTGACGTGAAAAGTGTTTTTTGGACAACTGGTTTTTGGACTGTGATCTTTGTGGTGTGAGAACTGGAGATTAGGTGGGCCGCCCTTAGACTGGCTTAGTTGTTGGGGTGAGCGGTAGATCGACGTGGCTTGTGATGTTGGGGGGGGGTCCTAGGGGAACGTCGCAGCTCTGACGGGAGCCACTCGCTTTGAGCACGTTCGAATCTTTCACTTGAAAGCCCCGGTTCCGTCCGCTACCGTTCCATCTGTCCGTCAGCACGGGGAAAACACGAAGAATATGGGTAAAATTTGACGATACGTCGGATCGATCAGTTCTAAGAGAGTGATAATTAGTTCCGCCGTTTACCCGCGCTTCCCATAATTTGCATCAATACATGTTCGTCAACGTCAGATCGGCCTGAATTTTTGGGAGCTCTCCCACAGCAACCATGCGACCATACCGGTGCACCCGTTCCGGCCGAAAGCCGGTCTCTTCGCGGTGGTGCGTGTACCTGCCGGTCGGTCCATTAATTGGACTGGAATCAAATTCCCATATATTTCAACTGGAGTGGTGGGGTAACAGGAGCGGATCCAGGACTTTTGAATAGGTCTACAAGGGGCACAGAATATACATGTTGAACCATATATTAAAATTAATAGGCTCGTAATCATGATTTTTTCTGCATTGCCATGGAGAAAAGAAAACAATTAAAGTAGCAAATTCCGAATCTTAAAGATGAAGGCGGCCAGCATGTTAGTGCTCGACATCGCGGGGCTAGCCACAAAGGGGAGAGCATCAACAAGTGGGACCCGGCGGAATTGGCGGTTCATATTCGAAATTTGGCAGCAGCTGAATTTCCTTTGACGAGACTAAAAGTGCGAGGTTTAGCATATGAGTATGCGATTTTAAATGGCCTTAGTGGATTTTCGGTAGAAAACAGTTTTAGAATGTGCAGGGTATTACTGGTTGGTGGGTTTCATTAAGCGGAATCCAGAACTCTCTTTTAAAAAAGGCAGAAGATATGTCTGTCGTTCGGGCTATGGCCGTGACTTGGTTTCAGAAGTTAGGAGATATGTTGGAAAAACTTGGCATTAAATATATGTCATCCCATCTGTGGAACTGTGATGAAATCGGATGCCAGAACATCCACAAAGCTGTTAATTAGAAGACGTTGTTACGTCTTTTTTCATTCAGGTAAACCGAACCACGTGGTACAGTTTATATAACCGGTTGGTTCGCATTACCGAAAAAAATTAATAAACCGAACCAACAAGACCAAACGAATGCATTGAGGTTGTTCAGTTAGCCTGAACATTGATTCGGTTTATCTCAATGAAACTGGCCTTTTACATCATTCTTTTGACACTTGAGCGGCTGGATGTGGCCAACGGGAGTCGTTAGAAATCAAGATAAGTGCAAAGTGGTTCGGTTAACCTTGAACGACTCTATACACCGCGTTCTTGTATCTTGCATGCTTTCTAATCGTGAATAAGTTTTTGTAGTCGCTTTTGTGAAACACGTGTCTCACTTTAAGCTATTTTCTGTTATAAATGTCTTTCGTTAAATTCGCTTATCATTATCGTTTTTTTGCAATAAAATCTGCTCCATAGAGTTGGTTAGCGCGAGCTAACTTTGCCGTTTTGTAACTTTCCGCGAGGTACACTCCGGATTTAGCCGTTTTCGCACGAGTAGGACTCTGAAAAAAATTCAAATTTAAAGTCGGCGAATGTGTTTGTTTGTTGAAATACGCGAATAAAGAAGTTGCACACCAACACAATGCCACGTTTTCATTTCTTTTATGTATTGTTGCAAATTATGGGAAGCTCGGGTAAACGGCGGGAGTAGCTTCGACGTTCTTAGACTTAGAGGCGGCCGATCCGACGTAGACGAACTGACATGTCTTGGTGCAAATTATAGGAAGTGCGGGTAAACGGCAGTAGTAAATATGACGCTCTTAGAGGTGGCCGATCCGACGTAAACGAACTGGCATATATATTGGTCCTAATTAAATGAAGCGCGGGTAAACGGAGGAAGTACCTATGACACTCGTAGAAGTGGTCTGGCCTTTGACACGGGAGATGCCTGCCGGCTGGTACACGCATCACCGCGAAGAAACCGGCTTTCGGCCGGAACGGGTGCACAGGTACGATCGCTTGGCCGCGGAATGGTTGCTGTGGGAGAGCTCCCAAAAATGCAGGCCGATCTGACGTAGACAAACATGTATTGGTGCAAATTATGGGAAGCGCGGGCAAACGGCGGAAATAATTATGACTCTCTTAGAACTGGCCGATCCGACGTATCGTCAAGTTTTACTCTTTCTTCTTCGTGTTTTCCCCGTGCTGACCACGAGCGCTTGAGTCGTTTCTGCAATGTGTATACTATACAATATAGGTATTATAATAGAAGAGCGCGCAACATTTGTTGGCGTTCGCAATGACCGCTCGCCATTCAACATATGTATCGTTGCAATGCGACGCCAAATCAAACTTCCACGAACACAACCATATGCCCAAATGAACAAACTTTCACAGTACCTGCCCTTTACTCAACATAACAGTGTACGTATTATCGAAAGTGGTCATTAATCACGGCACAAATCCGATACGACCAAAAAAGAATATACTACCACGCCTGAATTCAGAAGATGACTCATGTTACTCACTATAGCGATTGGAAATTTGCTGTGGTTTGTAGGTTGTTAGACAACTACATGGAAGGGAGTGGCGAAATAAAGAGAGGATATGTTTTAATATGTAGCGCGTTTATGTGTGCATCAAATAATGTGTATATTAATTTCATTTATATTTAGGGTTTATTAGTAGGGTGTATTTGTATCTATTTTGTAGGAGGTAGGTTTTTCTTTTCAAATGCCAGATCCCCAGAATAGTGGCAGAATAATAAGATACTAATTGTGGCCACATAACGGAAGAAGAAAGTTTCATCTGATATGTGCGTTAGTGATCTCGAGAGGTTTTATTGTATGTGTGTGATCATAAGTGATGTTTATTTTTTCTGGCTGATACAGAAGTGAACTGCACGATCACGCTTATACGCCCGTCGCCGCCGGTAGGAGCTCTCCAACGGGGACGTTGTTGGCATTTCACTGGGTAGAATATTTTCAGAAAGGCGTGTGTCGCGTCTCATTTTCGATTAACACTTCACGCGACCATACGCGAGTCTTCTTTTTTTGGTCGTATCGGATTTGTGCCGTGATTAATAATCAACTAAGCCAATCTAAGCGCGGCCCACCTAACCTCCAGTTCTCACTCCACAAAAGTCACTGTCCAAAAACCTGTTGTTCAAAAAACACTTTTCACGTGTGTCATGTTAAATTATATGAAAATATGGCAATATTTATGCAACTTTACACAATCTCAATGATATGGGGCCTGAAACAAACACTACTTACTACTGCCGTGTGTTTAAACAAGTCTAAGGACATCACAGTATGCGAGGTATATTCCGTACCCTTCGCTACCGCAATTTTAAACTGCTTGCTTGAAAACGTCGCAGGATGTGACGTTTGTATTCGAGCTAGCAGTATTGCGTCACGTTGGCGCGAGTAATCAAAAGCGCCGCCAGGCCGCGTGGACGAACGCGTTCTGCTTGTTGTTCTATCGAGTTCCCGCTTTGGTTAGCGTGACCGCCTATCACTAGCAGCCGGTCGGTGGAAGAACCAAGATGAGTGACTGTGTGACAGTGCAAGAAGTGTAAGAGAGTCAACATACAAGGTGACCGGATGTGTGATACTGATAGGACAAGGTGACCGGATGTGTGATAGGACAAAGTGAGTAGATGTGTGATAGGACAAGGTGACCGGATGTGTGATAGGACAATGTGACCGGATGTGTGATAGGACAAGGTGACCGGATGTGTGATAGGACAATGTGAGTGGATGTGTGATAGGACAAGGGGACCGGATGTGTGATAGGACAAGGTGACCGGATGTGTGATAGGACAAGGTGAGTGGATGTGTTGGTTTGATAGCGCAAGCTGAATCCTCATTCGTTTCATCCACATATGTTGCAGCGATCTAGACGATCAATGCGCAAGTGTGCAATATTAATCGCCAGCCATAGGCACTGACCAAGTACGTCTGCCTACGTTCAAACTGAAAACGAGACTGCGATATCCCGACAGGAAGCTGCACCGTTTAATAGTCAATATGACAGGAGCCACAGCTGCTCGAGTAAGCTTCGTGTTGTTTCTCACAACGATGTACGACGTAAACAATTGTAATGTATGAGTGTCCAAGAAAAGACGATTAGTGGAACCGAGGGCCATTGTTCAGGTACTAGCAAGTTTAGTGGTGGAATGCATCACCAGTTAAGTGACGCCGTTTTTAAAGAGTTTATTAGAAAGTTGAGCTTCTATCCATAATAAATGATGCAGATTTGTTAAAGAGTTTTATTAGCCGATTGACCTATTGTGGATATTTCAGCAAGTAATTAGATGTACCGGGTATGCGTGCGACTGAAAAGATTTGGACTAGTTCAAGTAGTATTGCCAATGTGTAACGCAAACTTAGCTAAACCGAATATGAAGTGTTTGTTTAAATGTTATACTTTACTGTTGGTGGTAGGTGTGTGTCAGTATTGTGTTGGCAATTTCGATTCATGCCGGTGTTTGCATTTTCAACGAAACACTGTTGGTTGTCTCTGTACAATCACATATCTTACTACATCAATGACATAAATCATGATGCTCCATGTTTGATAGAATGTACCCTCAATATCTTCATAGATGTTTTAAAGGAACTATATAGTGACTGCGCAGGCTTAGAGTATGTGCCCGTGACATAGCGCAAAGTGACTCCTCATTCCTCCAATACACAGATGCAGCGACTAAGACGATGAATACAGATTCATTTGGTTTGAAGGTGTACCGTTGGTAAGAGGGAACAGGTGTGACGAATTCTGCAATGACTACCCGCCTACTACTCGTCTTAGTTGTACACAATGATACGCAGCGAGCGTGTGTTGATTTATTGACACTGATGCTTACTTCAAAAAACTTAGTATACTCTAAAAATGAATAATTCATGTAATTATGTAACTACGTGCCACACAGTTGTGATGCTGACCGATAAGGGCTATTAATGGTGGGACACGCAGATGCAAGTTGATAATAATGGCGTAGCCCTGATCTACTGTCCTATATAGCAGAAATACTATCCCCTTTCCAATTTTGCAGTTTCAGGATTGTTTACCAGTCACATTCAGACATAGGACACAGCCATATTTTCTATGGTTAGCGTCGTAGTGCGCGAGTTTTTCGGCGACCGGACGTGTGAGATACTTCAACCAGTCGCGAACTTACCATTGCTACGCTGTTCCTAGGTAAATATTTGGAATTATAATTCGTTTCCTTGTATCGTCGATCAGAGAAATGAAGCCGTCGCTGCGGTTGAGATCCTAGGCGAACGAAGAGTATGCTAGCTAGCCTAAGGAAATAAAAGAAAGCGAGCTTTATTCCTTTGACTTCGACACCGCCAATTTGACTGAGATGCGTGGCGACGTTTTCGGAAGTTGCATTGTCTTTCGCAATAGGATTTCTCTGATGTTATGTGACGTCATGTCAGATATACAGGGGACAATTATTACGTAAGCTGTTAAGCAATTAGTGTCGCGAATAGGTCAGGACTTCTCCAGGGTCATCACCGGTTTGGAGAGAACATTAAGTCATCGACTGACGTAAACGACTCGAGAGTACGTGGTTGTTTCAGCGGGAATATAATAGTTTCGCGATATGGTTGATCAGAAGACAACATTGCTAGTTTAGCGGAACAACTAATTGATCGAAGTGTAGGCGAGCTAGTATAAGGACATCGAAGTGTGCGAGTCTTCACGCATTAATTGCAGCGTGACTGATTGCTTCCCAGAGAAGTCGAGATGATGTTCGATTGAACAAGTCTACCAGGGAATTAAGCATAAAACGCTTTGAGCAGCCTTGATGACTGGATACTGCCTATATATGGCCTAAGAACTTGCATTTACCTTTTTACTTTTTATATTCCGTTTGCTTAAAAACCGTCATTTTAAGCAGCTTGACATTGAAGACGTTGCCGGAAATGACTGTATGTTGTCGAGCTGGCATTATTACGACACATTGGCGCGTTAACCAGAAGTACGACCAGACCACACTCCCAAACAGAAGCGCCACGTGACATACCCACAACATCAGTTGGGGCTGACCTCGTGAACGGAAGCGAATATCTGTTGGTATGGGAGGTAGCCGCCAGTCAAGAAGGACTCGTTTTCCTTCGTGTGTTATCCTGTTGCCGTTGCGACTGTGACTAGGAGCCGGTCAGTGCAAGAACTAAGGTAACTTTGCGTGACAGTGCACGAAGCTTCCGAATGTGAAAGCACAACTACGACATGAGTGAATACGCTGGTGTGATAGCGCAAGGGGAATCCTCACTACTTCTATTCACAGATCTTGCAGCGACTGAGAGGATCACTACGGAAGCGTGCGGTATTAATCGCCAGCCCGGAGCACTAAACACATGCATGTATTCAAATTCAAAACGAGACTGCCTTATACGCTGCATTGTTGTATAATCAAAATGACAGCGGTCAGAGCAAAGGCGACCTTCGTGATGTGTTTTATACAAAAGTAGGACCAATACAATAATGTAGGTCTATTATCAGACGGGGCACACTGCTGGGTGTTGCGTGTGCGACTGTGGAACTACAAGACTGGCAGAGAGGTCTTGGTGTGTGCGGGTGCAGGAACTACTACAAGACCCGACACACTGGTCTGGTGGTAGGCAGTTGGCTTGTGGAAATACTACACGACCGCTAGTGGTTAGGTATTGTAGTGTGTGTGTGTGAGTGTGTGTGTGCGTGCGTGCGTGTGTGTGTGCGTTCGCATGTGTGTGTGTGTGTGTGTGTGTGTGTGTGTGCGTGCGTGTGTTGTTTCAAGTTTTGTGAAGAGATGATTTTCCCCACAAAGACTGTGGAAATATTCTCTTATAACAAACCGTGGGTGAGTATAGAACTGAAAAACATAATCAATGAGAAGAAGAGGGCTCTCATGTCTAATAACCACACTGAAGCAAAAAGGATCTTGTGTACTCACTGGAATACAAGGATAAAATTTAACGCCTGTTCAAATACGGCAATATGCGCAGGGCATGTCAGGAACTGAAAACTCTGTCTGGTGTTGAGTTCGGCAAACGTGTCATACAAACCTCAGAATCAGCGGAAGAGAGTCTCAAGTTCGCTGAGGACTTGAATTCCTTCTTTGGGCGTTTCGACCGGCATGACTTCTCACGTGAGCGTCAGGAGGCGGTGGACGCTATTGAGTATCAGCTCACTGAGGATGATACCCCAGAAACAACTCCTGATGACGTCAGTAAGATCTTCAAGCACGTTAATCCTCACAAGGCAGCTAGGCCTAACAACGTCAGTGGTCGGGTCCTCAAGGAGTGCAGTGCAGTGTTCAGCATCCTTTTCAGCTGGTCTCTGAAACAGCATCGCATCACCCTGGCCTGTCCCAAAGAAACCTGTGCCATCTGTTCTCAACGACTACCGCCCAGTGGCGCTTACCTCAGGCGTCATGAAGTGCTTTGAGCGACGCGTACTTCGTCCTCTCCTGCAGCATGTTGGGGATCAACTGGATCCCCTCCAATTTGTGTATAAACGCAATCGAGGCGTGGAGGATGCAGTCCTCACTCTATAATGTGTATACTCACCTGGAAAAGCCCAAGTCGTGTGCTAGGATAGTCTTTATTGCCTTTCCGGTGGATTTCAACACCATCCAGCCACATATCATGATGAGTGAACTTGTCAATATGCATGTGAACCCACACATCATCTTGTGAGTAAATCAGTTTCTTACTGAGCGTAAGCAAATAGTGCGCTATAACGGTGCTGTGTCGAGCTCACTCTTCACTTTCACCGGTGCCCTACAAGGCTCGGTGATCTCCCCTGTTCTGTTCACACTCTATACAGACGGCTGTCGTAGCACCCAGGAGAGCATCAATTTCAACAAATACAGCGATGGCGCAGCTATCGTCGACCTATCCGGCTCTGATCAAGTGTGTGCGTGCGCTGTAGCTGATTTCACAATGTGGTGTGACAATCATTTCCTAGACCTGAAAGTTCGTAAAACTGAAGAACTCATAATGGATTTTAGGAAAAATCCTACTTCTCCCAAGAGACTATTCATTAACCGAGAGTGTGTAAGGAGAGTAGACGAATACAAGTATCTCAGCACTATCATTGATGCCAAGCTCACATTTGGTGAAAATACAGCGGTAATTAACAGAAAGTGCCAGAAAAAGCTGTAATTCTTACGCAAGCTCAGGTCACCCAGTGTCAGCACACATGTTCTTCAATTTTTTTGTAGATGCTACATTGAAAGCTCTATTACATTTGGGTGTCTTGTGTGGTACGGCGGCCTGAGTATCGTGCATCGCAACACTCTGGCACGAACAGTCAGGGTTAGTGGCAAGGTGGTGGGAGAATGCAGACCAGTCTAGAGGATCTATACAAGCAATGGGCAGAGAGAAAGGGAAGGAATGTCTCCTCTGACCCCGAACACCCCCTGTTTCCATGTTATAAACTAGTTCTTTCTGGCCGCCGCTTTCAACTCCCTCACTGCAAATTTAATCGCACTCGAAACTCATTTGTTCCCTCGTCAATTAGACTAATGACTGAATAACTGACATTCGTTCCCTTCCATCTCTGCCAGTTTTCCCTGCCAATCTGACACTCAGTGAGCCTGAGAAGATTTGTAAGATGATTTAACTTTTGTAACTTATTTAAAATATTTAACTAATTTTAACTTATTTATGTATTTATTTAACCGATAAAACTTTTATTACTATTTTTTATTTTTACATTTTTATATATTTCATGTATATTTGTTTTAAAATGCTGCTACATTCCAAATGAATTTCCTCCCAAGGGACAATACAGTATTGTGATTGTGTGTGTGTGTGTGTGTGTGTGTGTGTGTGTGTGTGTGTGCGTGCGTGCATGTGTACATATGTGTAGTGTGTGTGTGTGTGTGTGTGTGTGCGTGTGTGCATGTATGCATGTGTGTGTGTAGTGTGTGTGTAGAAATACTACAAAACGGTACATGTAGATAGTGACATGTGTTGAACTACTTATTACAACACGAGACACACTGGTAGTTATGTGTCGGGACACAGTCGTATCATCTGCATGTGTGGAACTACTTATTACAACACGAGACACACTGGTAGTTATATGTCGGGACACAGTCGTATCATCTGCGTGTGTGGAACTACTTATTACAACACGGGACACACTGGTACTTATGTGTCGGTACTCATTCGTATCATCTGCATGTGTGGAACTACTTATTACAACACGGGACACACTGGTAGTTATGTGTCGGGACTCAGTCGTATCATCTGCGTGTGTGGAACTACTACAAGACTGATGTTCACAAGGCAACTAAAGGTTGTTTCCGAGCGGGCCTCTCTCATGTGCGTTCGCACGTAAGTGCGTGTGTCTGTATATGTGTCTGTGCGTATGTCTGTGTGTGTGCGTGCATGCGTATATGTGTGTGTCTGTGTGTGCGTGCGTGTGTGATAATTCGTAAGAAATGTCCGTATATATTCAAAGTCACTATGTTAGTTTATCACTCGGACGAGTCTTAAATATTCACTGGTATCAGTAATTACGTTATGATTGTTCTCCGAGACTCGCGACTACGTGATGCGTGTGCGCGTCTGTCCGTCTGTGCGTGTGCGCGCATTCGTGCGTGTGTTTGCATCCTCATCTGGACGCCGATTGTAAGATTAAGATTACTTACGGTAATTAAGATTAAGAATTAATATTACTTCGCTCTACGTACCTAATCGATGTGTGCTGCGAAACAATTAAGGTTAAATATTCATATAGATAACAATGTGGTTAGTGTATGTTATTTATTTCATATTCAACATACTTATTATCAATGATACAGACGCATTATACTATATTCTCCCCAAAACCAATTACAATCCAATTACATACCAGTTACTGAATATCAATTCCAAACTGCCAATTCCAGTTATTCATTAAGTGTCCAATTAACAATAGACCAGTCACACGGGTGTATAAGTCATATCCATCGCCAAAAACTAATATATATTTGCAGCAGGCTTATTTAACAGATCTTGTAATATCATACAAAAGCGTACATTCAAGGTTGAATACACTACAATGAAATAACAAATTTCAGAAACTAAAGATTAGTTGACAGGTAGTTAATCTCACTTAGCAATTCATCAGTTTCAATTTCAATTCCAGAAGTTAAATTGGCGTTTCAATTACAATGCAACTGACCACAGATCTGATGTGTCGAATCCACGTGACACGTCTCTATCGCTGCAGAACCTAACTACAAACTATCTTTACCTTTTGATAGCTCGATACTGGATCATTTTCCATTTCCGTCTGATCGCTTGAAGGTAGACATTGTTACCCACTATCAACTACACTCGTTTTAATAATGTAAGCTGGAGTTCATTTTTTTATCGTGCGAAAGTTTTCTTGAAGGCCGTTTTGGATCGAACGATATATGCTATGACACATAAATACCTAACTTTAATGTTGTCTCTCATAAAATTAAAATTCTTCAGGTGGGTCAGTTCAAACACCAATAGCTTTTCAACAAATTAACAGATGACACTGATATCACTATAAAACTAAAATTTTACCCTTTATGGTCTGAGCAGTCGTGACCCATCATAATTATTATATCTTGAGAGACCTTCAGCCCCTGGAATATGTACAATATAACTAAAACTAAACCAGTCGAAGATTGCCCGTGGGTTGTAGTGTGCATGTGTGTACAATGTGAAACGGGTAGTCCGTTTAAATAAGTTTTGTTTCTGATGTAGCATACCATTTAGTATACTTATTCCACTAAACTGTTCATCTGTACGTAGAGCGTAGCATTGGCTAACGACTTTACATTTCCTTGATTAAGTAATCTCTGTTCGAGCTAAAGTTTAAAATTAATGTGTTCATTGTCCATACAAATGTCGCTGGCTGATGCTCTCTTGTCACGTTCCGTCATTTTCTGGAAATAGAACACCCCATTTCCATAAATTATGAACATAATTATTTTACATTATATGGATAACGTTATATAATTGTTATTCGTTTCATTTGAAAAACTATGTTTAGTATGTTGTTTAAATCGACCAGTTTATCGGAATTTACCATTTTTCTTTTTAATTTACTCCCTTTCATATGAACATACATAGTTTACTTTAATAGGTGGTGCAATATTGTTGTGCTTCCATTTGAAAATTACCTATTGATTAGTTAATTGATATTAATTTTTTAATCAACCAATCTATCGGTATTTACCATTTTTATTCAATATGGTGGACATCTGAGCCGCCCCAGCCAACTTGGTAAATGTTGTTTGTTGAAACGACGCATCAAGTGTTTGTAACAATGCTAGGATATAAAGACAATGTACCTTTGGTGATGTCTGTGCCGTTGATGGACTGCTCGATCCACGAGACGAACTGCGTCATTTCCGCTATGACGACTGAGTTTGTGCTGTTGCTGTAATGAATAAATACATTTTATGAAGACTATATGAGCTACTTCATGCTTAGTAAAATACATTCTGAACATATTTCTAGGATTCGTTGTTTTCCAAGCGTCTATTTCATACAATGTGATGACATATGCAATTATGTCTCTTTCGTGGGCAAAATATGAGGAAAAATATCCTTATGTATGTTTAAGAGAGACTGTTGTAACTATTGTGGCAACGAATTCAAATAAAAGGCACAGAGATCCGGCACAATAGTAGACGATAAAATTAATCATTACGAGTATGTAAAAGGTTTTGTCTATAAACGAGGCATTTCAAGGATACATTATAATTGAACCATGCATTAAATCAACTACAAGGAAGAGATTTACTTATTTTTTCTGAGAAAACATCTGAATTAAACCACCGTTGATGTGACTCAAGTGAGCCTAGACAAAGCACTGTCTCATAAACTCTAAGGCAGTCTGCTTCCTGAAGATTCATCTGTGTTTCCATTATCTTACATTCAAGGCAAATTAAACCACCGTTGATGTGACTCAAGTGAGCCTAGACAAAAGACTGTCTTATAAACTCTAAGGCAGTCTGCTTCCTGAAGATTCATCTGTGTTTCCGTTATCTTATATTCAAGACAAATTAAACCACCGTTGATGTGACTCAAGTGAGCCTAGACAAAACACTGTCTTATAAACTCTAAGGCAGTCTGCTTCCTGAAGATTCATCTGTGTTTCCGTTATCTTATATTCAAGACAAATTAAACCACCGTTGATGTGACTCAAGTGAGCCGAGACAAAACACTGTCTCATAAACTCTAAGGCAGTCTGCTTCCTGAAGATACATCTGTGTTTCCGTTATTTTACATTCAAGACAAATTAAACCACCGTTGATGTGAATCAAGTGAGCCTAGACAAAATACTGTCTTATAAACTCTAAGGCAGTCTGCTTCCTGAAGATTAATCTGTGTTTCCGTTATCTTACATTCAAGACAAATTAAACCACCGTTGATGTGACTCAAGTGAGCCTAGACAAAACAATGTATTATAAACTCTAAGGCAGTCTGCTTCCTGAAGATTCATCTGTGTTTCCATTATCTTACATTCAAGACAAATTAAACCACCGTTGATGTGAATCAAGTGAGCCTAGACAAAACACTGTCTCATACACTCTAAGGCAGTCTGCTTCCTGAAGATTCATCTGTGTTTCCGTTATCTTACATTCAAGACAAATTAAACCACCGTTGATGTGACTCAAGTGAGCTTAGACAAAACACTGTCTTATAAACTCTAAGGCAGTCTGCTTCATGAAGATTCATCTGTGTTTCCGTTATCTTACATTCAAGGCAAATTAAACCACCGTTGAAGTGAATCAAGTGAGCCTAGACAAAACACTGTCTTATAAACTCTAAGGCAGTCTGCTTTATGAAGATTCATCTGTGTTTCCGTTATCTTACATTCAAGACAAATTAAACCACCGTTGATGTGACTCAAGTGAGCTTAGACAAACCACTGTCTTATAAACTCTAAGGCAGTCTGCTTCATGAAGATTCATCTGTGTTTCCGTTATCTTACATTCAAGGCAAATTAAACCACCGTTGATGTGAATCAAGTGAGCCTAGACAAAACACTGTCTTATAAACTCTAAGGCAGTCTGCTTCCTGAAGATTCATGTGTGTTTCCGTTATCTTACATTCAAGACAAATTAAACCACCGTTGATGTGACTCAAGTGAGCTTAGACAAAATACTGTCTTATAAACTATAATGCAGTCTGCTTCCTGTAGATTCATCTGTGTTTCCGTTATCTTACATTCAAGAACAATTAAACCACTGTTGATGTGAATCAAGTGAGCCTAGACAAAACACTGTCTCATAAACTCTAAGGCAGTCTGCTTCCTGAAGATTCATCTGTGTTTCCGTTATCTTACATTCAAGACAAATTAAACCACCGTTGATGTGAATCAAGTGAGCCTAGACAAAACACTGTCTCACAAACTCTAAGACAGTCTGCTTCCTGAAATATATGTGTGTTTCCGTTATCTTACATTCAAGACAAATTAAACCACCGTTGATGTGACTCAAGTGAGCCTAGACAAAACACTGTCTTATAAACTCTAAGGCAGTCTGCTTCCTGAAGATTCATCTGTGTTTTCATTATCTTACATTCAAGAAAAATTAAACCACCGTTGATGTGACTCAAGTGAGCCTAGACAAAACACTGTCTTATAAACTCTAAGGCAGTCTGCTTCCTGAAGATTCATCTGTTTTTCTATTATCTTACATTCAAGACAAATTAAACCACCGTTGATGTGAATCAAGTGAGCCTAGACAAAACACTGTCTCATAAACTCTAAGGCAGTCTGCTTCCTGAAGATTCATCTGTGTTTCAGTTATGTTACATTCAAGACAAATTAAACCACCGTTGATGTAAATCAAGTGAGCCTAGACAAAACACTGTCTTATAAACTTTAAGGCAGTCTGCTTCCTGAAGATTCATCTGTGTTTTCATTACCTTACATTCAAGACAAATTAAACCACCGTTGATGTGACTCAAGTGAGCCAAGACAAAACACTGTCTTATAAACTATAAGGCAGTCTGCTTCCTGAAGATTCATCTGTGTTTCCATTATCTTACATTCAACACAAATTAAACCACCGTTGATGTGAATCAAGTGAGCCTATACAAAATACTGTCTCATAAACTTTAAAGCAGTCGGCATCCTGAAGATTCATCTATGTTTCCGTTATCTTACATTGAAGACAAATTAAACCACCGTTGATGTGAATCAAGTGAGCCTAGACAAAACACTGTCTTATAAACTCTAAGGCAGTCTTCTTCCTGAATATTAATCTGTGTTTCCGTTATCTTACATTCAAGACAACTTAAACCATCGTTGACGTGAATCAAGTGAGTCTAGACAAAACACTGTCTCATAAACTCTAAGGCAGTCTGCTTCCTGAAGATTCATCTGTGTTTCCGTTATCTTACATTCAAGACAAATTAAACCACTGTTGATGTGAATCAAGTGAGCCTAGACAAAACAATGTCTCATAAACTCTAAGGCAGTCGGCATCCTGAATATTCATCTGTGTTTCCGTTATCTTACATTGAAGCCAAATTAAACTACCGTTGATGTGAATCAAGTGAGCCTAGACAAAACACTGTCTCACAAACTCTAAGGCAGTCTGCTTCCTGAAGATTCATCTGTGTTTCCGTTATTTTACATTCAAGACAAATTAAACCACCGTCGATGTGAATCAAGTGAGCCTAGACAAAATACTGTCTTATAAACTCTAAAGCAGTCTGCTTCCTGAAGATTCATCTGTGTTTTCATTATCTTACATTCAAGACAAATTAAACCACCTTTGATGTGACTCAAGTGAGCCTAGACAAAACACTGTCTCATAAACTCCAAGGCAGTCTGCTTCCTGAAGATTCATCTGTGTTTCCGTTATCTTACATTCAAGAAAAATTAAACCACTGTTGATGTGAATCAAGTGAGCCTAGACAAAACACTGTCTCATAAACTCTAAGGCAGTCTGCTTCCTGAAGATTCATCTGTGTTTCCGTTATCTTACATTCAAGCCAAATTAAACCAACGTTGATGTGAATCAAGTGAGCCTAGACAAAACACTGTCTCACAAACTCTAAGGCAGTCTGCTTCCTGAAATATATGTGTGTTTCCGTTATCTTACATTCAAGACAAATTAAACCACCGTTGATGTGACTCAAGTGAGCCTAGACAAAAACACTGTCTTATAAACTCTAAGGCAGTCTGCTTCCTGAAGATTCATCTGTGTTTTCATTATCTTACATTCAAGACAAATTAAACCACCGTTGATGTGACTCAAGTGAGCCTAGACAAAACACTGTCTTATAAATTCTAAGGCAGTCTGCTTCCTGAAGATTCATCTGTTTTTCTATTATCTTACATTCAAGACAAATTAAACCACCGTTGATGTGATTCAAGTGAGCCTAGACAAAACACTGTCTCATAAACTCTAAGGCAGTCTGCTTCCTGAAGATTCATCTGTGTTTCAGTTATGTTACATTCAAGACAAATTAAACCACCGTTGATGTAAATCAAATGAGCCTAGACAAAACACTGTCTTATAAACTCTAAGGCAGTCTGCTTCCTGAAGATTCATCTGTGTTTTCATTACCTTACATTCAAGACAAATTAAACCACCGTTGATGTGACTCAAGTGAGCCAAGACAAAACACTGTCTTATAAACTATAAGGCAGTCTGCTTCCTGAAGATTCATCTGTGTTTCCATTATCTTACATTCAAGACAAATTAAACCACCGTTGATGTGAATCAAGTGAGCCTATACAAAATACTGTCTCATAAACTTTAAGGCAGTCGGCATCCTGAAGATTCATCTGTGTTTCCGTTATCTTACATTGAAGACAAATTAAACCACCGTTGATGTGAATCAAGTGAGCCTAGACAAAACACTGTCTTATAAACTCTAAGGCAGTCTGCTTCCTGAAGATTAATCTGTGTTTCCGTTATCTTACATTCAAGACAACTTAAACCATCGTTGACGTGAATCAAGTGAGCCTAGACAAAACACTGTCTCATAAACTCTAAGGCAGTCTGCTTCCTGAAGATTCATCTGTGTTTCCGTTATCTTACATTCAAGACAAATTAAACCACTGTTGATGTGAATCAAGTGAGCCTAGACAAAACACTGTCTCATAAACTCTAAGGCAGTCGGCATCCTGAATATTCATCTGTGTTTCCGTTATCTTACATTCAAGACAACTTAAACCATCGTTGACGTGAATCAAGTGAGTCTAGACAAAACACTGTCTCATAAACTCTAAGGCAGTCTGCTTCCTGAAGATTCATCTGTGTTTCCGTTATCTTACATTCAAGACAAATTAAGCCACTGTTGATGTGAATCAAGTGAGCCTAGACAAAACACTGTCTCATAAACTCTAAGGCAGTCGGCATCCTGAATATTCATCTGTGTTTCCGTTATCTTACATTGAAGCCAAATTAAACCACCTTTGAATTGAATCAAGTGAGCCTAGACAAAACACTGTCTCACAAACTCTAAGGCAGTCTGCTTCCTGAAATATATGTGTGTTTCCGTTATCTTACATTCAAGACAAATTAAACCACCGTTGATGTGACTCAAGTGAGCCTAGACAAAAAACACTGTCTTATTAACTCTAAGGCAGTCTGCTTCCTGAAGATTCATCTGTGTTTTCATTATCTTACATTCAAGACAAATTAAACCACCGTTGATGTGACTCAAGTGAGCCTAGACAAAACACTGTCTTATAAACTCTAAGGCAGTCTGCTTCCTGAAGATTCATCTGTTTTTCTATTATCTTACATTCAAGACAAATTAAACCACCGTTGATGTGATTCAAGTGAGCCTAGACAAAACACTGTCTCATAAACTCTAAGGCAGTCTGCTTCCTGAAGATTCATCTGTGTTTCAGTTATGTTACATTCAAGACAAATTAAACCACCGTTGATGTAAATCAAATGAGCCTAGACAAAACACTGTCTTATAAACTCTAAGGCAGTCTGCTTCCTGAAGATTCATCTGTGTTTTCATTACCTTACATTCAAGACAAATTAAACCACCGTTGATGTGACTCAAGTGAGCCAAGACAAAACACTGTCTTATAAACTATAAGGCAGTCTGCTTCCTGAAGATTCATCTGTGTTTCCATTATCTTACATTCAAGACAAATTAAACCACCGTTGATGTGAACCAAGTGAGCCTATACAAAATACTGTCTCATAAACTTTAAGGCAGTCGGCATCCTGAAGATTCATCTGTGTTTCCGTTATCTTACATTGAAGACAAATTAAACCACCGTTGATGTGAATCAAGTGAGCCTAGACAAAACACTGTCTTATAAACTCTAAGGCAGTCTGCTTCCTGAAGATTAATCTGTGTTTCCGTTATCTTACATTCAAGACAACTTAAACCATCGTTGACGTGAATCAAGTGAGCCTAGACAAAACACTGTCTCATAAATTCTAAGGCAGTCTGCTTCCTGAAGATTCATCTGTGTTTCCGTTATCTTACATTCAAGACAAATTAAACCACTGTTGATGTGAATCAAGTGAGCCTAGACAAAACACTGTCTCATAAACTCTAAGGCAGTCGGCATCCTGAATATTCATCTGTGTTTCCGTTATCTTACATTGAAGCCAAATTAAACCACCGTTGATGTGAATCAAGTGAGCCTAGACAAAACACTGTCTCACAAACTCTAAGGCAGTCTGCTTCCTGAAGATTCATCTGTGTTTCCGTTATTTTACATTCAAGACAAATTAAACCACCGTTGATGTGAATCAAGTGAGCCTAGACAAAATACTGTCTTATAAACTCTAAGGCAGTCTGCTTCCTGAAGATTCATCTGTGTTTTCATTATGTTACATTCAAGACAAATTAAACCACCGTTGATGTGACTCAAGTGAGCCTAGACAAAACACTGTCTCATAAACTCTAAGGCAGTCTGCTTCCTGAAGATTCATCTGTGTTTCCGTTATCTTACATTCAAGACAAATTAAACCACCGTTGATGTGAATCAAGTGAGCCTAGACAAAATACTGTCTTATAAACTCTAAGGCAGTCTGCTTCCTGAAGATTCATCTGTGTTTTCATTATCTTACATTCAAGACAAATTAAACCACCGTTGATGTGACTCAAGTGAGCCTAGACAAAACACTGTCTCATAAACTCTAAGGCAGTCTGCTTCCTGAAGATTCATCTGTGTTTCCGTTATCTTTCAAGACAACTTAAACCACCGTTGATGTGAATCAAGTGAGCCTAGATAAAATACTGTCTCATAAACTCTAAGGCATTCTGCTTCCTGAAGATTCATCTGTGTTTCCGTTATCTTACATTCAAGACAAATTAAACCACCGTTGATGTGAATCAAGTGAGCCTAGACAAAACACTGTCTCATAAACTCTAAGGCAGTCTGCTTCCTGAAGATTCATCTGTGTTTTCATTATGTTACATTCAAGACAAATTAAACCACCGTTGATGTGAATCAAGTGAGCCTAGACAAAACACTGTGTTATAAACTCTAAGGCAGTCTGCTTCCTGAAGATTCATCTGTGTTTCCGTTATGTTACATTCAAGACAAATTAAACCACCGTTGATGTGAATCAAGTGAGCCTAGACAAAACACTGTCTCATAAACTCTAAGGCAGTCTGCTTCCTGAAGATTCATCTGTGTTTCCGTTATCTTACATTCAAGCCAAATTAAACCAACGTTGATGTGAATCAAGTGAGCCTAGACAAAACACTGTCTCACAAACTCTAAGGCAGTCTGCTTCCTGAAATATATGTGTGTTTCCGTTATCTTACATTCAAGACAAATTAAACCACCGTTGATGTGACTCAAGTGAGCCTAGACAAAAACACTGTCTTATAAACTCTAAGGCAGTCTGCTTCCTGAAGATTCATCTGTGTTTTCATTATCTTACATTCAAGACAAATTAAACCACCGTTGATGTGACTCAAGTGAGCCTAGACAAAACACTGTCTTATAAATTCTAAGGCAGTCTGCTTCCTGAAGATTCATCTGTTTTTCTATTATCTTACATTCAAGACAAATTAAACCACCGTTGATGTGATTCAAGTGAGCCTAGACAAAACACTGTCTCATAAACTCTAAGGCAGTCTGCTTCCTGAAGATTCATCTGTGTTTCAGTTATGTTACATTCAAGACAAATTAAACCACCGTTGATGTAAATCAAATGAGCCTAGACAAAACACTGTCTTATAAACTCTAAGGCAGTCTGCTTCCTGAAGATTCATCTGTGTTTTCATTACCTTACATTCAAGACAAATTAAACCACCGTTGATGTGACTCAAGTGAGCCAAGACAAAACACTGTCTTATAAACTATAAGGCAGTCTGCTTCCTGAAGATTCATCTGTGTTTCCATTATCTTACATTCAAGACAAATTAAACCACCGTTGATGTGAACCAAGTGAGCCTATGCAAAATACTGTCTCATAAACTTTAAGGCAGTCGGCATCCTGAAGATTCATCTGTGTTTCCGTTATCTTACATTGAAGACAAATTAAACCACCGTTGATGTGAATCAAGTGAGCCTAGACAAAACACTGTCTTATAAACTCTAAGGCAGTCTGCTTCCTGAAGATTCATCTGTGTTTTCATTATGTTACATTCAAGACAAATTAAACCACCGTTGATGTGACTCAAGTGAGCCTAGACAAAACACTGTCTCATAAACTCTAAGGCAGTCTGCTTCCTGAAGATTCATCTGTGTTTCCGTTATCTTACATTCAAGACAAATTAAACCACCGTTGATGTGAATCAAGTGAGCCTAGACAAAATACTGTCTTATAAACTCTAAGGCAGTCTGCTTCCTGAAGATTCATCTGTGTTTTCATTATCTTACATTCAAGACAAATTAAACCACCGTTGATGTGACTCAAGTGAGCCTAGACAAAACACTGTCTCATAAACTCTAAGGCAGTCTGCTTCCTGAAGATTCATCTGTGTTTCCGTTATCTTTCAAGACAACTTAAACCACCGTTGATGTGAATCAAGTGAGCCTAGATAAAATACTGTCTCATAAACTCTAAGGCAGTCTGCTTCCTGAAGATTCATCTGTGTTTCCGTTATCTTACATTCAAGACAAATTAAACCACCGTTGATGTGAATCAAGTGAGCCTAGACAAAACACTGTCTCATAAACTCTAAGGCAGTCTGCTTCCTGAAGATTCATCTGTGTTTTCATTATGTTACATTCAAGACAAATTAAACCACCGTTGATGTGAATCAAGTGAGCCTAGACAAAACACTGTGTTATAAACTCTAAGGCAGTCTGCTTCCTGAAGATTCATCTGTGTTTCCGTTATCTTACATTCAAGACAAATTAAACCACCGTTGATGTGAATCAAGTGAGCCTAGACAAAACACTGTCTCATAAACTCTAAGGCAGTCTGCTTCCTGAAGATTCATCTGTGTTTCCGTTATCTTACATTCAAGCCAAATTAAACCAACGTTGATGTGAATCAAGTGAGCCTAGACAAAACACTGTCTCATAAACTCTAAGGCAGTCTGCTTCCTGAAGATTCATGTGTGTTTCCGTTATCTTACATTCAAGACAAATTAAACCACCGTTGATGTAAATCAAGTGAGCCTAGACAAAACACTGTCTTATAAACTCTAAGGCAGTCTGCTTCCTGAAGATTCATCTGTGTTCTCATTACCTTACATTCAAGACAAATTAAACCACCGTTGATGTGACTCAAGTGAGCCAAGACAAAACACTGTCTTATAAACTATAAGGCAGTCTGCTTCCTGAAGATTCATCTGTGTTTCCATTATCTTACATTCAAGACAAATTAAACCACCGTTGATGTGAATCAAGTGAGCCTATACAAAATACTGTCTCATAAACTTTAAGGCAGTCGGCATCCTGAAGATTCATCTGTGTTTCCGTTATCTTACATTGAAGACAAATTAAACCACCGTTGATGTGAATCAAGTGAGCCTAGACAAAACACTGTCTTATAAACTCTAAGGCAGTCTGCTTCCTGAAGATTAATCTGTGTTTCCGTTATCTTACATTCAAGACAACTTAAACCATCGTTGACGTGAATCAAGTGAGCCTAGACAAAACACTGTCTCATAAACTCCAAGGCAGTCTGCTTCCTGAAGATTCATCTGTGTTTCAGTTATGTTACATTCAAGACAAATTAAACCACCGTTGATGTAAATCAAATGAGCCTAGACAAAACACTGTCTTATAAACTCTAAGGCAGTCTGCTTCCTGAAGATTCATCTGTGTTTTCATTACCTTACATTCAAGACAAATTAAACCACCGTTGATGTGACTCAAGTGAGCCAAGACAAAACACTGTCTTATAAACTATAAGGCAGTCTGCTTCCTGAAGATTCATCTGTGTTTCCATTATCTTACATTCAAGACAAATTAAACCACCGTTGATGTGAACCAAGTGAGCCTATACAAAATACTGTCTCATAAACTTTAAGGCAGTCGGCATCCTGAAGATTCATCTGTGTTTCCGTTATCTTACATTGAAGACAAATTAAACCACCGTTGATGTGAATCAAGTGAGCCTAGACAAAACACTGTCTTATAAACTCTAAGGCAGTCTGCTTCCTGAAGATTAATCTGTGTTTCCGTTATCTTACATTCAAGACAACTTAAACCATCGTTGACGTGAATCAAGTGAGCCTAGACAAAACACTGTCTCATAAATTCTAAGGCAGTCTGCTTCCTGAAGATTCATCTGTGTTTCCGTTATCTTACATTCAAGACAAATTAAACCACTGTTGATGTGAATCAAGTGAGCCTAGACAAAACACTGTCTCATAAACTCTAAGGCAGTCGGCATCCTGAATATTCATCTGTGTTTCCGTTATCTTACATTGAAGCCAAATTAAACCACCGTTGATGTGAATCAAGTGAGCCTAGACAAAACACTGTCTCACAAACTCTAAGGCAGTCTGCTTCCTGAAGATTCATCTGTGTTTCCGTTATTTTACATTCAAGACAAATTAAACCACCGTTGATGTGAATCAAGTGAGCCTAGACAAAATACTGTCTTATAAACTCTAAGGCAGTCTGCTTCCTGAAGATTCATCTGTGTTTTCATTATGTTACATTCAAGACAAATTAAACCACCGTTGATGTGACTCAAGTGAGCCTAGACAAAACACTGTCTCATAAACTCTAAGGCAGTCTGCTTCCTGAAGATTCATCTGTGTTTCCGTTATCTTACATTCAAGACAAATTAAACCACCGTTGATGTGAATCAAGTGAGCCTAGACAAAATACTGTCTTATAAACTCTAAGGCAGTCTGCTTCCTGAAGATTCATCTGTGTTTTCATTATCTTACATTCAAGACAAATTAAACCACCGTTGATGTGACTCAAGTGAGCCTAGACAAAACACTGTCTCATAAACTCTAAGGCAGTCTGCTTCCTGAAGATTCATCTGTGTTTCCGTTATCTTTCAAGACAACTTAAACCACCGTTGATGTGAATCAAGTGAGCCTAGATAAAATACTGTCTCATAAACTCTAAGGCAGTCTGCTTCCTGAAGATTCATCTGTGTTTCCGTTATCTTACATTCAAGACAAATTAAACCACCGTTGATGTGAATCAAGTGAGCCTAGACAAAACACTGTCTCATAAACTCTAAGGCAGTCTGCTTCCTGAAGATTCATCTGTGTTTTCATTATGTTACATTCAAGACAAATTAAACCACCGTTGATGTGAATCAAGTGAGCCTAGACAAAACACTGTGTTATAAACTCTAAGGCAGTCTGCTTCCTGAAGATTCATCTGTGTCTCCGTTATCTTACATTCAAGACAAATTAAACCACCGTTGATGTGAATCAAGTGAGCCTAGACAAAACACTGTCTCATAAACTCTAAGGCAGTCTGCTTCCTGAAGATTCATCTGTGTTTCCGTTATCTTACATTCAAGCCAAATTAAACCAACGTTGATGTGAATCAAGTGAGCCTAGACAAAACACTGTCTCATAAACTCTAAGGCAGTCTGCTTCCTGAAGATTCATGTGTGTTTCCGTTATCTTACATTCAAGACAAATTAAACCACCGTTGATGTAAATCAAGTGAGCCTAGACAAAACACTGTCTTATAAACTCTAAGGCAGTCTGCTTCCTGAAGATTCATCTGTGTTTTCATTACCTTACATTCAAGACAAATTAAACCACCGTTGATGTGACTCAAGTGAGCCAAGACAAAACACTGTCTTATAAACTATAAGGCAGTCTGCTTCCTGAAGATTCATCTGTGTTTCCATTATCTTACATTCAAGACAAATTAAACCACCGTTGATGTGAATCAAGTGAGCCTATACAAAATACTGTCTCATAAACTTTAAGGCAGTCGGCATCCTGAAGATTCATCTGTGTTTCCGTTATCTTACATTGAAGACAAATTAAACCACCGTTGATGTGAATCAAGTGAGCCTAGACAAAACACTGTCTTATAAACTCTAAGGCAGTCTGCTTCCTGAAGATTAATCTGTGTTTCCGTTATCTTACATTCAAGACAACTTAAACCATCGTTGACGTGAATCAAGTGAGCCTAGACAAAACACTGTCTCATAAACTCTAAGGCAGTCTGCTTCCTGAAGATTCATCTGTGTTTCCGTTATCTTACATTCAAGACAAATTAAACCACTGTTGATGTGAATCAAGTGAGCCTAGACAAAACAATGTCTCATAAACTCTAAGGTAGTCGGCATCCTGAATATTCATCTGTGTTTCCGTTATCTTACATTGAAGCCAAATTAAACCACCGTTGATGTGAATCAAGTGAGCCTAGACAAAACACTGTCTCACAAACTCTAAGGCAGTCTGCTTCCTGAAGATTCATCTGTGTTTCCGTTATTTTACATTCAAGACAAATTAAACCACCGTCGATGTGAATCAAGTGAGCCTAGACAAAATACTGTCTTATAAACTCTAAAGCAGTCTGCTTCCTGAAGATTCATCTGTGTTTTCATTATCTTACATTCAAGACAAATTAAACCACCTTTGATGTGACTCAAGTGAGCCTAGACAAAACACTGTCTCATAAACTCCAAGGCAGTCTGCTTCCTGAAGATTCATCTGTGTTTCCGTTATCTTACATTCAAGAAAAATTAAACCACTGTTGATGTGAATCAAGTGAGCCTAGACAAAACACTGTCTCATAAACTCTAAGGCAGTCTGCTTCCTGAAGATTCATCTGTGTTTCCGTTATCTTACATTCAAGACAAATTAAACCACCGTTGATGTGAATCAAGTGAGCCTAGACAAAACACTGTCTCACAAACTCTAAGACAGTCTGCTTCCTGAAATATATGTGTGTTTCCGTTATCTTACATTCAAGACAAATTAAACCACCGTTGATGTGACTCAAGTGAGCCTAGACAAAACACTGTCTTATAAACTCTAAGGCAGTCTGCTTCCTGAAGATTCATCTGTGTTTTCATTATCTTACATTCAAGACAAATTAAACCACCGTTGATGTGACTCAAGTGAGCCTAGACAAAACACTGTCTTATAAACTCTAAGGCAGTCTGCTTCCTGAAGATTCATCTGTTTTTCTATTATCTTACATTCAAGACAAATTAAACCACCGTTGATGTGAATCAAGTGAGCCTAGACAAAACACTGTCTCATAAACTCTAAGGCAGTCTGCTTCCTGAAGATTCATCTGTGTTTCAGTTATGTTACATTCAAGACAAATTAAACCACCGTTGATGTAAATCAAGTGAGCCTAGACAAAACACTGTCTTATAAACTTTAAGGCAGTCTGCTTCCTGAAGATTCATCTGTGTTTTCATTACCTTACATTCAAGACAAATTAAACCACCGTTGATGTGACTCAAGTGAGCCAAGACAAAACACTGTCTTATAAACTATAAGGCAGTCTGCTTCCTGAAGATTCATCTGTGTTTCCATTATCTTACATTCAACACAAATTAAACCACCGTTGATGTGAATCAAGTGAGCCTATACAAAATACTGTCTCATAAACTTTAAAGCAGTCGGCATCCTGAAGATTCATCTATGTTTCCGTTATCTTACATTGAAGACAAATTAAACCACCGTTGATGTGAATCAAGTGAGCCTAGACAAAACACTGTCTTATAAACTCTAAGGCAGTCTTCTTCCTGAATATTAATCTGTGTTTCCGTTATCTTACATTCAAGACAACTTAAACCATCGTTGACGTGAATCAAGTGAGTCTAGACAAAACACTGTCTCATAAACTCTAAGGCAGTCTGCTTCCTGAAGATTCATCTGTGTTTCCGTTATCTTACATTCAAGACAAATTAAACCACTGTTGATGTGAATCAAGTGAGCCTAGACAAAACACTGTCTCATAAACTCTAAGGCAGTCGGCATCCTGAATATTCATCTGTGTTTCCGTTATCTTACATTCAAGACAACTTAAACCATCGTTGACGTGAATCAAGTGAGTCTAGACAAAACACTGTCTCATAAACTCTAAGGCAGTCTGCTTCCTGAAGATTCATCTGTGTTTCCGTTATCTTACATTCAAGACAAATTAAGCCACTGTTGATGTGAATCAAGTGAGCCTAGACAAAACACTGTCTCATAAACTCTAAGGCAGTCGGCATCCTGAATATTCATCTGTGTTTCCGTTATCTTACATTGAAGCCAAATTAAACCACCTTTGAATTGAATCAAGTGAGCCTAGACAAAACACTGTCTCACAAACTCTAAGGCAGTCTGCTTCCTGAAATATATGTGTGTTTCCGTTATCTTACATTCAAGACAAATTAAACCACCGTTGATGTGACTCAAGTGAGCCTAGACAAAAAACACTGTCTTATTAACTCTAAGGCAGTCTGCTTCCTGAAGATTCATCTGTGTTTTCATTATCTTACATTCAAGACAAATTAAACCACCGTTGATGTGACTCAAGTGAGCCTAGACAAAACACTGTCTTATAAACTCTAAGGCAGTCTGCTTCCTGAAGATTCATCTGTTTTTCTATTATCTTACATTCAAGACAAATTAAACCACCGTTGATGTGATTCAAGTGAGCCTAGACAAAACACTGTCTCATAAACTCTAAGGCAGTCTGCTTCCTGAAGATTCATCTGTGTTTCAGTTATGTTACATTCAAGACAAATTAAACCACCGTTGATGTAAATCAAATGAGCCTAGACAAAACACTGTCTTATAAACTCTAAGGCAGTCTGCTTCCTGAAGATTCATCTGTGTTTTCATTACCTTACATTCAAGACAAATTAAACCACCGTTGATGTGACTCAAGTGAGCCAAGACAAAACACTGTCTTATAAACTATAAGGCAGTCTGCTTCCTGAAGATTCATCTGTGTTTCCATTATCTTACATTCAAGACAAATTAAACCACCGTTGATGTGAACCAAGTGAGCCTATACAAAATACTGTCTCATAAACTTTAAGGCAGTCGGCATCCTGAAGATTCATCTGTGTTTCCGTTATCTTACATTGAAGACAAATTAAACCACCGTTGATGTGAATCAAGTGAGCCTAGACAAAACACTGTCTTATAAACTCTAAGGCAGTCTGCTTCCTGAAGATTAATCTGTGTTTCCGTTATCTTACATTCAAGACAACTTAAACCATCGTTGACGTGAATCAAGTGAGCCTAGACAAAACACTGTCTCATAAATTCTAAGGCAGTCTGCTTCCTGAAGATTCATCTGTGTTTCCGTTATCTTACATTCAAGACAAATTAAACCACTGTTGATGTGAATCAAGTGAGCGTAGACAAAACACTGTCTCATAAACTCTAAGGCAGTCGGCATCCTGAATATTCATCTGTGTTTCCGTTATCTTACATTGAAGCCAAATTAAACCACCGTTGATGTGAATCAAGTGAGCCTAGACAAAACACTGTCTCACAAACTCTAAGGCAGTCTGCTTCCTGAAGATTCATCTGTGTTTCCGTTATTTTACATTCAAGACAAATTAAACCACCGTTGATGTGAATCAAGTGAGCCTAGACAAAATACTGTCTTATAAACTCTAAGGCAGTCTGCTTCCTGAAGATTCATCTGTGTTTTCATTATGTTACATTCAAGACAAATTAAACCACCGTTGATGTGACTCAAGTGAGCCTAGACAAAACACTGTCTCATAAACTCTAAGGCAGTCTGCTTCCTGAAGATTCATCTGTGTTTCCGTTATCTTACATTCAAGACAAATTAAACCACCGTTGATGTGAATCAAGTGAGCCTAGACAAAATACTGTCTTATAAACTCTAAGGCAGTCTGCTTCCTGAAGATTCATCTGTGTTTTCATTATCTTACATTCAAGACAAATTAAACCACCGTTGATGTGACTCAAGTGAGCCTAGACAAAACACTGTCTCATAAACTCTAAGGCAGTCTGCTTCCTGAAGATTCATCTGTGTTTCCGTTATCTTTCAAGACAACTTAAACCACCGTTGATGTGAATCAAGTGAGCCTAGATAAAATACTGTCTCATAAACTCTAAGGCATTCTGCTTCCTGAAGATTCATCTGTGTTTCCGTTATCTTACATTCAAGACAAATTAAACCACCGTTGATGTGAATCAAGTGAGCCTAGACAAAACACTGTCTCATAAACTCTAAGGCAGTCTGCTTCCTGAAGATTCATCTGTGTTTTCATTATGTTACATTCAAGACAAATTAAACCACCGTTGATGTGAATCAAGTGAGCCTAGACAAAACACTGTGTTATAAACTCTAAGGCAGTCTGCTTCCTGAAGATTCATCTGTGTTTCCGTTATGTTACATTCAAGACAAATTAAACCACCGTTGATGTGAATCAAGTGAGCCTAGACAAAACACTGTCTCATAAACTCTAAGGCAGTCTGCTTCCTGAAGATTCATCTGTGTTTCCGTTATCTTACATTCAAGCCAAATTAAACCAACGTTGATGTGAATCAAGTGAGCCTAGACAAAACACTGTCTCACAAACTCTAAGGCAGTCTGCTTCCTGAAATATATGTGTGTTTCCGTTATCTTACATTCAAGACAAATTAAACCACCGTTGATGTGACTCAAGTGAGCCTAGACAAAAACACTGTCTTATAAACTCTAAGGCAGTCTGCTTCCTGAAGATTCATCTGTGTTTTCATTATCTTACATTCAAGACAAATTAAACCACCGTTGATGTGACTCAAGTGAGCCTAGACAAAACACTGTCTTATAAATTCTAAGGCAGTCTGCTTCCTGAAGATTCATCTGTTTTTCTATTATCTTACATTCAAGACAAATTAAACCACCGTTGATGTGATTCAAGTGAGCCTAGACAAAACACTGTCTCATAAACTCTAAGGCAGTCTGCTTCCTGAAGATTCATCTGTGTTTCAGTTATGTTACATTCAAGACAAATTAAACCACCGTTGATGTAAATCAAATGAGCCTAGACAAAACACTGTCTTATAAACTCTAAGGCAGTCTGCTTCCTGAAGATTCATCTGTGTTTTCATTACCTTACATTCAAGACAAATTAAACCACCGTTGATGTGACTCAAGTGAGCCAAGACAAAACACTGTCTTATAAACTATAAGGCAGTCTGCTTCCTGAAGATTCATCTGTGTTTCCATTATCTTACATTCAAGACAAATTAAACCACCGTTGATGTGAACCAAGTGAGCCTATGCAAAATACTGTCTCATAAACTTTAAGGCAGTCGGCATCCTGAAGATTCATCTGTGTTTCCGTTATCTTACATTGAAGACAAATTAAACCACCGTTGATGTGAATCAAGTGAGCCTAGACAAAACACTGTCTTATAAACTCTAAGGCAGTCTGCTTCCTGAAGATTCATCTGTGTTTTCATTATGTTACATTCAAGACAAATTAAACCACCGTTGATGTGACTCAAGTGAGCCTAGACAAAACACTGTCTCATAAACTCTAAGGCAGTCTGCTTCCTGAAGATTCATCTGTGTTTCCGTTATCTTACATTCAAGACAAATTAAACCACCGTTGATGTGAATCAAGTGAGCCTAGACAAAATACTGTCTTATAAACTCTAAGGCAGTCTGCTTCCTGAAGATTCATCTGTGTTTTCATTATCTTACATTCAAGACAAATTAAACCACCGTTGATGTGACTCAAGTGAGCCTAGACAAAACACTGTCTCATAAACTCTAAGGCAGTCTGCTTCCTGAAGATTCATCTGTGTTTCCGTTATCTTTCAAGACAACTTAAACCACCGTTGATGTGAATCAAGTGAGCCTAGATAAAATACTGTCTCATAAACTCTAAGGCAGTCTGCTTCCTGAAGATTCATCTGTGTTTCCGTTATCTTACATTCAAGACAAATTAAACCACCGTTGATGTGAATCAAGTGAGCCTAGACAAAACACTGTCTCATAAACTCTAAGGCAGTCTGCTTCCTGAAGATTCATCTGTGTTTTCATTATGTTACATTCAAGACAAATTAAACCACCGTTGATGTGAATCAAGTGAGCCTAGACAAAACACTGTGTTATAAACTCTAAGGCAGTCTGCTTCCTGAAGATTCATCTGTGTTTCCGTTATCTTACATTCAAGACAAATTAAACCACCGTTGATGTGAATCAAGTGAGCCTAGACAAAACACTGTCTCATAAACTCTAAGGCAGTCTGCTTCCTGAAGATTCATCTGTGTTTCCGTTATCTTACATTCAAGCCAAATTAAACCAACGTTGATGTGAATCAAGTGAGCCTAGACAAAACACTGTCTCATAAACTCTAAGGCAGTCTGCTTCCTGAAGATTCATGTGTGTTTCCGTTATCTTACATTCAAGACAAATTAAACCACCGTTGATGTAAATCAAGTGAGCCTAGACAAAACACTGTCTTATAAACTCTAAGGCAGTCTGCTTCCTGAAGATTCATCTGTGTTCTCATTACCTTACATTCAAGACAAATTAAACCACCGTTGATGTGACTCAAGTGAGCCAAGACAAAACACTGTCTTATAAACTATAAGGCAGTCTGCTTCCTGAAGATTCATCTGTGTTTCCATTATCTTACATTCAAGACAAATTAAACCACCGTTGATGTGAATCAAGTGAGCCTATACAAAATACTGTCTCATAAACTTTAAGGCAGTCGGCATCCTGAAGATTCATCTGTGTTTCCGTTATCTTACATTGAAGACAAATTAAACCACCGTTGATGTGAATCAAGTGAGCCTAGACAAAACACTGTCTTATAAACTCTAAGGCAGTCTGCTTCCTGAAGATTAATCTGTGTTTCCGTTATCTTACATTCAAGACAACTTAAACCATCGTTGACGTGAATCAAGTGAGCCTAGACAAAACACTGTCTCATAAACTCCAAGGCAGTCTGCTTCCTGAAGATTCATCTGTGTTTCAGTTATGTTACATTCAAGACAAATTAAACCACCGTTGATGTAAATCAAATGAGCCTAGACAAAACACTGTCTTATAAACTCTAAGGCAGTCTGCTTCCTGAAGATTCATCTGTGTTTTCATTACCTTACATTCAAGACAAATTAAACCACCGTTGATGTGACTCAAGTGAGCCAAGACAAAACACTGTCTTATAAACTATAAGGCAGTCTGCTTCCTGAAGATTCATCTGTGTTTCCATTATCTTACATTCAAGACAAATTAAACCACCGTTGATGTGAACCAAGTGAGCCTATACAAAATACTGTCTCATAAACTTTAAGGCAGTCGGCATCCTGAAGATTCATCTGTGTTTCCGTTATCTTACATTGAAGACAAATTAAACCACCGTTGATGTGAATCAAGTGAGCCTAGACAAAACACTGTCTTATAAACTCTAAGGCAGTCTGCTTCCTGAAGATTAATCTGTGTTTCCGTTATCTTACATTCAAGACAACTTAAACCATCGTTGACGTGAATCAAGTGAGCCTAGACAAAACACTGTCTCATAAATTCTAAGGCAGTCTGCTTCCTGAAGATTCATCTGTGTTTCCGTTATCTTACATTCAAGACAAATTAAACCACTGTTGATGTGAATCAAGTGAGCGTAGACAAAACACTGTCTCATAAACTCTAAGGCAGTCGGCATCCTGAATATTCATCTGTGTTTCCGTTATCTTACATTGAAGCCAAATTAAACCACCGTTGATGTGAATCAAGTGAGCCTAGACAAAACACTGTCTCACAAACTCTAAGGCAGTCTGCTTCCTGAAGATTCATCTGTGTTTCCGTTATTTTACATTCAAGACAAATTAAACCACCGTTGATGTGAATCAAGTGAGCCTAGACAAAATACTGTCTTATAAACTCTAAGGCAGTCTGCTTCCTGAAGATTCATCTGTGTTTTCATTATGTTACATTCAAGACAAATTAAACCACCGTTGATGTGACTCAAGTGAGCCTAGACAAAACACTGTCTCATAAACTCTAAGGCAGTCTGCTTCCTGAAGATTCATCTGTGTTTCCGTTATCTTACATTCAAGACAAATTAAACCACCGTTGATGTGAATCAAGTGAGCCTAGACAAAATACTGTCTTATAAACTCTAAGGCAGTCTGCTTCCTGAAGATTCATCTGTGTTTTCATTATCTTACATTCAAGACAAATTAAACCACCGTTGATGTGACTCAAGTGAGCCTAGACAAAACACTGTCTCATAAACTCTAAGGCAGTCTGCTTCCTGAAGATTCATCTGTGTTTCCGTTATCTTTCAAGACAACTTAAACCACCGTTGATGTGAATCAAGTGAGCCTAGATAAAATACTGTCTCATAAACTCTAAGGCATTCTGCTTCCTGAAGATTCATCTGTGTTTCCGTTATCTTACATTCAAGACAAATTAAACCACCGTTGATGTGAATCAAGTGAGCCTAGACAAAACACTGTCTCATAAACTCTAAGGCAGTCTGCTTCCTGAAGATTCATCTGTGTTTCCATTATGTTACATTCAAGACAAATTAAACCACCGTTGATGTGAATCAAGTGAGCCTAGACAAAACACTGTGTTATAAACTCTAAGGCAGTCTGCTTCCTGAAGATTCATCTGTGTTTCCGTTATGTTACATTCAAGACAAATTAAACCACCGTTGATGTGAATCAAGTGAGCCTAGACAAAACACTGTCTCATAAACTCTAAGGCAGTCTGCTTCCTGAAGATTCATCTGTGTTTCCGTTATCTTACATTCAAGACAAATTAAACCAACGTTGATGTGAATCAAGTGAGCCTAGACAAAACACTGTCTCATAAACTCTAAGGCAGTCTGCTTCCTGAAGATTCATGTGTGTTTCCGTTATCTTACATTCAAGACAAATTAAACCACCGTTGATGTAAATCAAGTGAGCCTAGACAAAACACTGTCTTATAAACTCTAAGGCAGTCTGCTTCCTGAAGATTCATCTGTGTTTTCATTACCTTACATTCAAGACAAATTAAACCACCGTTGATGTGACTCAAGTGAGCCAAGACAAAACACTGTCTTATAAACTATAAGGCAGTCTGCTTCCTGAAGATTCATCTGTGTTTCCATTATCTTACATTCAAGACAAATTAAACCACCGTTGATGTGAATCAAGTGAGCCTATACAAAATACTGTCTCATAAACTTTAAGGCAGTCGGCATCCTGAAGATTCATCTGTGTTTCCGTTATCTTACATTGAAGACAAATTAAACCACCGTTGATGTGAATCAAGTGAGCCTAGACAAAACACTGTCTTATAAACTCTAAGGCAGTCTGCTTCCTGAAGATTAATCTGTGTTTCCGTTATCTTACATTCAAGACAACTTAAACCATCGTTGACGTGAATCAAGTGAGCCTAGACAAAACACTGTCTCATAAATTCTAAGGCAGTCTGCTTCCTGAAGATTCATCTGTGTTTCCGTTATCTTACATTCAAGACAAATTAAACCACTGTTGATGTGAATCAAGTGAGCCTAGACAAAACACTGTCTCATAAACTCTAAGGCAGTCGGCATCCTGAATATTCATCTGTGTTTCCGTTATCTTACATTGAAGCCAAATTAAACCACCGTTGATGTGAATCAAGTGAGCCTAGACAAAACACTGTCTCACAAACTCTAAGGCAGTCTGCTTCCTGAAGATTCATCTGTGTTTCCGTTATTTTACATTCAAGACAAATTAAACCACCGTTGATGTGAATCAAGTGAGCCTAGATAAAATACTGTCTTATAAACTCTAAGGCAGTCTGCTTCCTGAAGATTCATCTGTGTTTTCATTATGTTACATTCAAGACAAATTAAACCACCGTTGATGTGACTCAAGTGAGCCTAGACAAAACACTGTCTCATAAACTCTAAGGCAGTCTGCTTCCTGAAGATTCATCTGTGTTTCCGTTATCTTACATTCAAGACAAATTAAACCACCGTTGATGTGAATCAAGTGAGCCTAGACAAAATACTGTCTTATAAACTCTAAGGCAGTCTGCTTCCTGAAGATTCATCTGTGTTTTCATTATCTTACATTCAAGACAAATTAAACCACCGTTGATGTGACTCAAGTGAGCCTAGACAAAACACTGTCTCATAAACTCTAAGGCAGTCTGCTTCCTGAAGATTCATCTGTGTTTCCGTTATCTTTCAAGACAACTTAAACCACCGTTGATGTGAATCAAGTGAGCCTAGATAAAATACTGTCTCATAAACTCTAAGGCAGTCTGCTTCCTGAAGATTCATCTGTGTTTCCGTTATCTTACATTCAAGCCAAATTAAACCAACGTTGATGTGAATCAAGTGAGCCTAGACAAAACACTGTCTCATAAACTCTAAGGCAGTCTGCTTCCTGAAGATTCATGTGTGTTTCCGTTATCTTACATTCAAGACAAATTAAACCACCGTTGATGTAAATCAAGTGAGCCTAGACAAAACACTGTCTTATAAACTCTAAGGCAGTCTGCTTCCTGAAGATTCATCTGTGTTTTCATTACCTTACATTCAAGACAAATTAAACCACCGTTGATGTGACTCAAGTGAGCCAAGACAAAACACTGTCTTATAAACTATAAGGCAGTCTGCTTCCTGAAGATTCATCTGTGTTTCCATTATCTTACATTCAAGACAAATTAAACCACCGTTGATGTGAATCAAGTGAGCCTATACAAAATACTGTCTCATAAACTTTAAGGCAGTCGGCATCCTGAAGATTCATCTGTGTTTCCGTTATCTTACATTGAAGACAAATTAAACCACCGTTGATGTGAATCAAGTGAGCCTAGACAAAACACTGTCTTATAAACTCTAAGGCAGTCTGCTTCCTGAAGATTAATCTGTGTTTCCGTTATCTTACATTCAAGACAACTTAAACCATCGTTGACGTGAATCAAGTGAGCCTAGACAAAACACTGTCTCATAAATTCTAAGGCAGTCTGCTTCCTGAAGATTCATCTGTGTTTCCGTTATCTTACATTCAAGACAAATTAAACCACTGTTGATGTGAATCAAGTGAGCCTAGACAAAACACTGTCTCATAAACTCTAAGGCAGTCGGCATCCTGAATATTCATCTGTGTTTCCGTTATCTTACATTGAAGCCAAATTAAACCACCGTTGATGTGAATCAAGTGAGCCTAGACAAAACACTGTCTCACAAACTCTAAGGCAGTCTGCTTCCTGAAGATTCATCTGTGTTTCCGTTATTTTACATTCAAGACAAATTAAACCACCGTTGATGTGAATCAAGTGAGCCTAGATAAAATACTGTCTTATAAACTCTAAGGCAGTCTGCTTCCTGAAGATTCATCTGTGTTTTCATTATCTTACATTCAAGACAAATTAAACCACCGTTGATGTGACTCAAGTGAGCCTAGACAAAACACTGTCTCATAAACTCTAAGGCAGTCTGCTTCCTGAAGATTCATCTGTGTTTCCGTTATCTTACATTCAAGACAAATTAAACCACCGTTGATGTGAATCAAGTGAGCCTAGACAAAATACTGTCTTATAAACTCTAAGGCAGTCTGCTTCCTGAAGATTCATCTGTGTTTTCATTATCTTACATTCAAGACAAATTAAACCACCGTTGATGTGACTCAAGTGAGCCTAGACAAAACACTGTCTCATAAACTCTAAGGCAGTCTGCTTCCTGAAGATTCATCTGTGTTTCCGTTATCTTTCAAGACAACTTAAACCACCGTTGATGTGAATCAAGTGAGCCTTGATAAAATACTGTCTCATAAACTCTAAGGCAGTCTGCTTCCTGAAGATTCATCTGTGTTTCCGTTATCTTACATTCAAGCCAAATTAAACCAACGTTGATGTGAATCAAGTGAGCCTAGACAAAACACTGTCTCATAAACTCTAAGGCAGTCTGCTTCCTGAAGATTCATGTGTGTTTCCGTTATCTTACATTCAAGACAAATTAAACCAGCGTTGATGTGAATCAAGTGAGCCTAGACAAAACACTGTCTCACAAACTCTAAGGCAGTCTGCTTCCTGAAGATTCATCTGTGTTTTCATTATCTTACATTCAAGACAAATTAAACCACCGTTGATGTGAATCAAGTGAGCCTGGACAAAACACTGTCTCATAAACTCTAAGGCAGTCTGCTTCCTGAAGATTCATCTGTGTTTTCATTATCTTACATTCAAGACAAATTAAACCACCGTTGATGTGAATCAAGTGAGCCTAGACAAAACACTGTCTTATAAACTCTAAGGCAGTCTGCTTCCTGAAGATTCATCTGTGTTTCCGTTATATTACATTCAAGACAAATTAAACCACCGTTGATGTGAATCAAGTGAGCCTAGACAAAACACTGTCTCATAAACTCTAAGGCAGTCTGCTTCCTGAAGATTCATCTGTGTTTCCGTTATCTTACATTCAAGACAAATTAAACCATCGTTGACGTGAATCAAGTGAGCCTAGACAAAACACTGTCTCATAAACTCTAAGGCAGTCTGCTTCCTGAAGATTCATCTGTGTTTCCGTTATCTTACATTCAAGACAAACCTATGATGTTATCAGCGCCGAATCTAATCTATGTTCAATGAGACACAGCAGGCATTTCACACATACGATATACAATTCTTCAGATCACACTATGACCTGACTGCACATGTGCAACGACGTCGTATGTATCAGAACCAGAAGAGAAGGGGACAGGTGGAGAACATTACTATATTACTATTACTTCACCAATGTGTGTACGCAATGTGAACTATAGGACAGATGAACGAATAGCAGAGTCACAAGGGAAAGACCAAGAAACGGACACGATTGAACAAGATTGCCACCCAGAGAATTAACTCTAGAGGACAGGTGGACAAGGAAGCCCTTTGGCTTATCGAGAGTCCAACCCTTTTATCTACATGTATCCCACCCTTCTGAGGTATTTGTCGATTTTATTTTTAAACATATTCACACTATTAGCACCCACAGAATCAGCACATAGTCTGTTTCATTCATATGTTCGACGTACACGAACACAAACGAGACAAAAGCCATTTCCATATGTCGAAAGAGTACGACAACCGCCACAGTGCACACACACACATCACGATATAAACCTCACGGAGATTTTAATACACCCTAAGAACAAAACGGAAGACCACAAAAAGGCACTCGTGTGAATCAAGTTCCACATATCTGAGCTGTAACCACACAAAGATTGGCGAAACATATAAAACGTGTCACCAGACACGAATGATACAAGACAAATGTTTAGGCTATCATAACCGGACAGTTCACTCGAGAGAAAAAAACAAGTAGATCGTGCCGAAAGAAACAAATATGTTATTGACTGCGAGGGTGCCAAAGTAAATGACGCATGTGCGATGGAGTAAGGAGACCGACCATATGGGTATGGCAAAAAGGATATGAAACTGGACGTCAGCATTGAACTGGGGTTACCGACTAAACCACCTGTGGCATAATACCTAGTCCTCAGGACTGCTCAAAGGGCTTTATTCTTTACTCCCTGGCAGACCTGTTCAATTGAACACCATCTCGACTTCTCTGGGAAGCATCCAGCCACGCTGCAATTAATGCGCGAAGACTATTCGTACACAAATATCCACCACTGTCTATAGCCATGTACTCGTTCATACAACTGAATGAACTGGAGCAACGTATAGTGAACGAGGATTCGAACCCGGGTTCTGTCGGTTGATAGTCCGAAGCTCTAGGCTCTGCACCACGGCGCTAGATGCCTGCTCTAGCCACTACAACCAACTTGCCCACCGCCCCACAGATTCGAACCCGGGTTATGTCGGTTGAGAGTCCGAAGCTTTAGCCTCTGCACCACGGCGCTACAAGCCTGCTCGCCATACCATTTAGCTAGCAGCGGAAACACTGATATCTCACGAATCAGTTCCTTATATAGTCTACCGATGGTAATCGAAAAGCTCAAATATGCTAACATAAAAGGGAGAAAGTTTGTCCCTCTACCCTGAATAAGGGTAGTAATTTGTAACAGGAAGTATGTCGTGTTGAACGTGGGAAACTATTGGCCATCAAATGGTATTGCGGTTAGCACAACCCGCGAGCTATATACTGCCTCCCTTTAACTGGTGTGATCAGAGGATTATTCAGGTTCGTATATTTTTTCCAACTTGAGTGTGTGATTTATTTGTACTGACCTTTTGGTACAATCCTCTGCCATGCTGACAATACCCTGCAGTTGCCACGGTTCACTTCCTTTCCGACACACCAGTGGCCCACCATAGTTCAACTGTAAGCAGAGTCATTGATCTTTCAACACACCGTACGGCGACACGAACCTACACAATCATCCCATTGTATGCCATCGGTGTTTGGATTAGAGCATAACATTATTCTCAATACAAATAAAATACTTCTATTCATGGGACATGCTAATTTGATAAAACAAAATTTCAAAACCCTTCTAGTATTAATAAAACGGCGAGGTATTATACATAGTCAACCGTGACTCGTGTTACATGCTATGTTTAGAAAGTAGAAGCAGTTATTCGTATGCACAATACAATTCTGCTACTCGTGCTAATGGGCGAGTGGGTCATCATATTGGGATTCCCAGAAGTCGTTTATCCGTCTTCAAATTGGGATGGGTATTTGCGCTGTTCTAGCCGGTGACGCAGTCGCGACTGGCGAATTAAATTACTAGTTTGACTCGGCTAACGTTCGCACTTCGCGTAGGAGATCTGCCAGGGCTAGTTTTGCATGGCAAACAGCCCTGGCTTGCTAGGATGCCTGGCAGCAATGTTCATTCGAATATAGTTTCGACTTCTCCTGGCAGCATTGGGACCATTAGTAGTACGCCATTGCCCTTACTTGGTATGCGGTCGTCAAGGTGATCGGTTACACACAGCCACATGTTGTGCAGTATTTTAATGGATAACGCCAACTCTAAAGGCTGACAGTAACGTACACGTTCTTCAGGTGAAAAATAATGGACTGTCTCCCTCGTTTGAATGCAATAGACGCGTACTAACCTTGTTGCAATTGTTGTGTATAGCCCGTTGCTAGGATATGTGACCGAATGTCACATCATTGTTAATCGTCCCAGTTAAGCCACGCATTAGTTACTATGCACGGTTCACAGCGAAATACTAATTAAATGACGTTGGACAGGTGAAGTGAACGAAGTCGCGAAAGTTTCGAAAAGGGTATATCGATTTAGAATACGACGGTCTAGCTACGACGCCACCGCGTCCCACAAAGGAGAGTGCGTATACTCACCATACACGAGTCGTACACGGTACACATATCGGTGTTGGTCACGTGATCCCGGAGCCAATCTGTAGCACTGCACGTGTCTCTGCCAACTGTCCCCAAGCTAACTTGGCGCAGCACTGTAACAATATCAGTGGACACATAGGAAGTGACTATGAATACCATATCACATCCACTGGACCATCAGAAACACATACACACATATAATGATAGTGTGAGAGAGGAGAGAGAAGAGAGAGAGAGGAGAGAGAGGAGAGAGAGAGAGGAGAGAGAGAGGAGAGAGAAGAGAGAGAGAGGAGAGATGAGAGAGAGAGGAGAGAGAGAGAGAGGAGAGAGAAGAGAGAGAGAGGAGAGAGAGAGGAGAGAGAAGAGAGAGGGGAGAGAGGAGAGAGAGAGGAGAGAGAGAGAGGCAGAGAGAGAGAGAGAGAGAGGAAAGAGGAGGAGAAGAGAGAGAGAGGAGAGAGAGAGGAGAGAGAGAAGAGAGAGAGAGAAGAGAGAGGAGACAGAAGAGAGAGAGAGGAGAGAGAGAGAATATATATGTTATATATATATATATATATATATATATATATATATATATATTTTATATATATATATATATATATATATATATATATATATAAAATATATATATATGTATATATATATATGTATATATATATATATATATATATATATATATATATATATATATATATATATATATTATATATATATATATATATATATATATATATATATATATATGTTCCAATGCTCACGCCGTTAATGCTGTTGAAAAGAAGTTATGTGCACATGCATTATATACCGACCAGTATTGCGGGTACCATCAGACGTTCCCCAGCCAGTCGTCAAGCACCCAGAATTGGACGAGATGTCAGTGTGAGGCAGGCACACCGGCGCAACCTCAACACGGTACTCGAGCTCGCCCTTGAGTCTGATGAGAGCGATATTGTTGACAGCTGTAAATGCCTCCATATCCAGTTCGTAAGCCGGATGGACGATGATTCTGTCGATTGCCCAGTTCGATTCTGTCCCCTCCGATGCGGACGTGTTGTGGTCCCCAAAGACAACTCGCACCCTGGACGTCGCCTCGGGTAACACACTACAGCACCAGCGCATGTAATTTATTAACACGAACCACTACTTTAAAATCACGTACGTAAAACACGGCCTATAACATGAACACTCCCCATTTAAACTGGATTTCCAAGTACATGACCACGTCTTCTTCTTCTTCTTATGTTCAGCTCAGAACTCTTTATGAGCCACACGTATGTGGCTAGAGTATTGTCGAGTCCCATTAAAAAAACTCCTATACGAACACTTTGAATGTATAAACTGAAACAAATACACCAACTCTCCCCATATGTAAACAAGAATTACGTCACAGACAACTGACATTAAACACAAATATTAGACGAACACATCTCATTTAAAACACGAACTACTACTCACGAACGGCTTCATTGTGTAACCGTGTCATTCCTACGATACGGCCTCCTCGCTTGCCAGCGGTATTCTAAATTAGGCCTATCTGTTGCATTACGCAGACTTACTATTATAACCTTTTTTTACATACGTCGTATTAATCAGGATTAACCCAACAATGTGATTACCCTTCGAAGTTTCAATCCAACACTGGCCTGACATGACGTCAGTACTAAGTGTTACTCGCATATCCTTTTCATTTGCTGTAGTACTTAGAAGAGTATATTTCATTTTATATTTTAAATCTATGTTAAGCTACACAAACACCTCCCATTTATACTCACGTAGGCCCTTGTACGATACGAACATTATGTTTATAAACTACTACACAAACAACAGCCATTTGTAAACACGAATTACTATAGGAATACCTTCCATGTATGCGAACTACTTACTTACACGAACATTGTCCAGTTGTAAATACAAGCTACTACAATAACACCTCCCATTTAGAAACGTCTTAGCGTTACGATATTAATGGAATAGCTATAAATTATGTAGATGTTTGTACTTTTTCTACTTTTGTACAATACATGTGCAAGTAAACGTGTTGTGTCTTTTATGTCATCGCTAATTATTAATTCGTTTATTAATACACACATAAACCACATGCTGTATATTTATAATTCTTCATCTGGATCTTGTATAGTAATGGGAACTTACTGTGCTAATTATGTTAGCATTACGAACTAATCGTACTTACGTTACGCAAATTCCAGACGTGACAATCCATCGTTTGTTAATAATGACCCCATTACAGTATGACCCTATATCTGGGTAGGTGAGGCTGACGTGCCACGGCCAGGAATGCGGCACTGCCTCTGACACGCCAACGGCGCCTGGGAACTCCGGCGGTATCATCGCCGTACCACAGGCATCGGACACTGCATCAACAGAAACAAGAATATCAGTGTGTTCTAATGTGCACAAACCGTGTCCAGCATGCACGATCAACACATATACAGGTGTTGACGTATTCACAAGGGCTAGAACAAAGCTGTATTATGAGAACACACAACTTATATTCTCTGCTGCACATATATACAACAAGTCAAGTTCAGAGGAACAAATATGGAAATGTTTGAGTAACAAACATAATACGATTGAAAGCGGTTTTCTAAAGCAACTTAAATAATCTACTATCCAGTAGATAACACGGTTTTGTAAAGCAACTTAGATAATCTACTATCCAGTAGATAACATGGCTAGTGTCCTTATAGATACAATGGCTTGTGCCCTTATCCAATACGCGTACCTTTATTTACAGTTCTTGCTGTGTATTTTACCAGAAATCCATTCCCACGAACGAAGCCGTTTGTCTTGAAGACAACCAGGAGATGATTATCAGATGACGTGACATCGCTCGGCAAGTTGGTTCCACAGAACTTGTGCAGCAGGTCTCCAGTGACGCCGTCCGTGATGACAAGACTGTCCCGAGTACATTTGGCGGCCGTCTCCACATCGAAGCTCTCGAAGTGCAAGTGAACGCGCTGCAGGCACAAGACAAGTGCCGTGACAACACAGTTTTACCCGGCATTGTTTTTTATATCAATGTATAAGGATGGGAGGGTGCTTTCAAGCGTGTACAACCTTGTTTTTGCCTGGTACCTGATGAGTTTTATTTGTATACATACACGCCCACGGCGCACTGTAAACGACAAACGGATGGGCACGCGCACGCATACGCACGCTGACACAAACAAACACAGACAGCAGACAGACAGACATACGGACAGACATACGGACAGACATACGGACAGACATACGGACAGACTTACGGACAGACAGACAGACAGACATACAGACAGACAGACAGACAGACATACATACAGACAGACAGACAGACAGACAGACAGACAGACAGACAGACACACACAAACACCCACACAAACACACACAAACACACACACACACACACACACAGAGACAGTAGACAGACAGACATACGGACAGACATACGGACAGACATACGGACAGACATACGGACAGACATACGGACAGACATACGGACAGACATACAGACAGACATACGGACAGACAGACAGACAGACAGACAGACAGACAGACGGACAGACAGACAGACAGACGGACAGACAGACGGACAGACACACACACAGACAGACAGACATACAGACAGACAGACAGACAGACAGACAGACAGACAGACAGACAGACAGACAGACAGACACAAACACCCACACACAAACACACACAAACACACACAAACACACACACACACACACTAACACACACACACACATACAAAACACACACCATATGAACATTTTAGATGAAATTACATTACTCATTTGATAACATTTTGATAACGATATACTACGGTAATCTACAAGAAAATTAGTGTTTTCTAGATGGCAAAACGATTTTTTTGGCTCAGGAATATATGCGTTTTGTTCTTACATGGCAATAAATATTACATTAACATTTTGGCAAAGTTTAACGAATGTGACATTAATCCGTATAGCTGAACTGTGGGTTGTCATAACAAAGTTACCGTGCTACTGCATTTAGAAGAAAATGTGTTATGAGACTTGTTTTGAAGATAGCAAAGGATATGTATTTTTGCGTGGGACTTGATTACGTTTTCGTTATGCACACATGAACAGCTGTACAGTAAAACATGAACACTTTGGCCAACTTATATTGAAATAGCATTACTCGTTGCGGGTCACACTTGAGTTTCCAAGACAACATTCTACAGTACATTTTATAAGTCTGTTAACAAGATTTTAGCAAGATTACCATCCAGAGAATTAACTCTAGGTGGCAGGTGGACAAGGAAGCCTTTGGCTTATCGAGAGTCTAACCCTTTTATCTATGTGTATCCCGCCCTTCTGAGGTATGTGTCGATTTTATTTCTAAACATATTCACGTTACGTTTACACAATCAGCAGATAATCTGTTCCATTCATGTACAGTCCTTTGTGAAAATGAAAACTTTCTTACATCTACTCTACACTGCTCCTTTGCTAATGTAACTTCATGTCCTCCAGTCCTTTTATCTTTCTTAACTGAGAAAAACATATTTTTTTAAATATTTTCATAACCATTTATTATTTTAAAAATTTCTATCTGATCTCCTCTCAATCTCCTGGTCTCTAGTGTTGTTAAACCACATTCTTTTAGGCGAATTTCATAATTAAGATCCCTAAGTTTTGGTATCATTTTAGTCGCTCTCCTCTGTACTCTTTCTAGCATATCTATGTCCTTCTTGCGATATGGCCTCCACGCTTGTATACAATATACTAAATGAGGCCTCACTATTGTTTTGTACAGCGGTTTTATTAGTTTTTTTTCCTTATACGCTATATTTCGCCTAATTAATCTAAGGATTTGATTTCCCTTTGAAGCAGCAATTCCGCACTGCTCTGAAACATTCATATCAGCACTAATGGTTAACCCTAACTCCTTTTCTTTTACAGTAGTACTTAGTACAGTACCCCCCCCCCCATTGTATATTCTACCTCTTCGTTCCCATGTCCTGTGTGGAGGCATTTACATTTCCCAAAATTGAATAGCATTTGCCACTTTTCAGACCATTTGATCAACATGTCAAGATCATCTTGTAAATGCTGTCTATCTCCATCACTTTTAATCCTTCTAAACACTTTTGTATCATCCGCAAATTTCAACACCTTGCTTGTTATTTCATCATCCAAATCGTTGATATATATTAAGAATAATATAGGTCCTAATACTAATCCCTGTGGTACCCCACTCAATACCGATTTCCAGTTTGAAGCTTCCCCATCAACTAATACACGTTGTCTTCTGTCAATCAGCCATTTTTCTATCCAGTTTATTATACCATTTCCTATGCCATGGGCCTTTAGTTTAAGCAGTAATCTTTGATGTGGTACTTTGTCGAAAGCTATTTTAAAATCTAAGTAGACGATATCTACTGGTGATCCCTCATCTACCCACTTAGTGGTGTCTTCCAATAAACATAACATATTTGTTAAGAATGACCTCGCTTTTAAAAACCCATGGTGAGATGGGTTTATCAAATTATGTTTAACAAGAAAATCCACCACGTGATCTTTAATTAGTCTTTCTAATAATTTGCAGATCACTGGTCTATAGTTCTCTGACTTGTTTCTCGAACCTTTTTTAAATAACGGTATAATGTTTGCCTCTTCCATTCTAAAAGAACCACTCCCTCTTCTAATGACAAATTGAAAACTGTTGCAAGAGGTACTCTAATTTGTTCTACAATTTCCAATAGCAGTTTGGGCGGAATCCCATCCACTCCAGGTGATTCATTATCCTTCATAGCCCTTATTTTCTTAACTACCATTACCGGGGTTACAATTAATTGTCCTGAATAGTCTGAATATGCCCCCTTGAACTTAGCCTCTGGTACTTGGCAGTGAACTAATATCTTCCCTGGTAAACACTGAACTAAAATACTCTTTCAGGTCTTCTGCCATTAATAATCCCTCTGATATTATATTTCCAGCTCTATCTTCTAGAGAACCGACCTTATCCTGAACTTTCTGTTTGCTTCGAACATGCGCATAACACTCTTGCTGTCATGTTTTATATTACTAGCTAATTGTTGTTCATAGCTTCTCTTTGAATTTCTAATTTAAGCTGTAGCTTGGTTAAGTGCTTCTTTATAACTGTTGTAGTCTTCATCATTTCCAGTACATCTATATGACTTCCACATCATTTGTTTATACTTAATTTTTATAATGGCTTCTTTCGATAAATGTTTCTTTTTGGACCACTTCCCTTGTTTTTTGAAGGGTACAAATTTATCGACTGTGCACTTAATTTCACTCTTTAATATATTCCAGCATTCGGTTGCTGTCTTATTTTTCAGTGTGTTATTCCAGTCTATCTTTGCTAAATATTTCCTCATGTCCTTATACCTTCCTTTGTGGAAATTTCTCCTGTACTGCTTTTTACTATTCCTTTCTGATTTTACTTTGATGGTAAAGTGTATCTGGTTGTGATCGCTACTCCCCAGTGGCTCACATATCTTGACATTGTCAACTAATTCATTCTGTGAGGACAAAACTATGTCTAACACATTCTCACCCCTGGTTGGTTCTAGCACATGTTGAGAAAGGAAAGTATCTTGAACTAAAACTAAAAACTTGTGGTCCTCACTCCCCATACTCTGTAGAGATTTCCATTGTATATGCCCGTGGTTAAAATCCCCCATAATAATACAGTCCCGTTTGCTCACTTCCCTTATAGCGTTTTGTTTTTTCATTCTCTTCTATGCTTATGTTTGGACTTCGACAAACTAACCCAACTGTTAACGTTGAGTTTCATGTAACTATGTTATACCAAACAGCTTCTTCGCAATCTGCTTATTTTTCTAATTTTATTTCATAAGCCTGGAAAGATTCTTTAATATATAAAATAACTCCACCTCCCTTTCTTCCTATTCTATCTTTCCTAAACATTACATATCCTGTCAGTCCCAATTCGGCATCTGATATATCGGTGTTAGAGAGGGAATTGTTATGCTAGCAAATCGTCACTTTTTACTCGGGACATAATGAGGTTTTCTTTGTACATGGAAACAAATAAATTGTGTTAGATCCACAATTGATATTACACAATGTGAAATACCTGACATGTCATAATAGTCACTACATTTGGCTGAACTGAACTGACGCAAAGTGGCACCTGATCAAACGTAGGAACCAGAACCTGTGTTATATCAAACAAATGGCTACCATTATATATTGAATCCTTTTACCTTCCCATCGTCCACGTTGATCTGCCACCGACAGGACAGATTGTCTCTGTACTGTGGCCCAACAATCCCGAATTGTCCTTCTTTGTCGTCAAGGATAGTCCCGGAACCGTTGCATGCAGCCACTGTTAAAATATAGTAGGCACCGATTAACAATATTCTCAGACTACCACTTTCGCAACTTAGATAATTTGCTTTAGAAATACATAAATGTGACATCCTGGCGTCACTCAAGGAGTAGAAGACAACACAACGACAACATGACAGCTTAACAAAACTACAGTGGTACATATTTTCAAAACCAGAATGAAAGCGCAATCGAATTCTTAACAATCACAGACAGGCATATGCACACATACGCACGCACGCACGCACGCACGCACGCACGCACGCACGCACGCACGCACGCACGCACGCACGCACGCACGCACGCACGCACGCACGCACGCACATACACACACACTCAGACATTCAGACACGCGCGCGCGCGCGCGCGCGCACACACACACACACACACACACACATATCCAAATACCACTTGGAGCAGCATAGGCGTCGAAACGGGAGGAGGCTTAAGGCTGAGCCCCCCACTAGTGGGAATGACGGGCATACCACCAATATTTGTGAATTTTTTATATTTCTAATGACCATCACCGCAGTTACTATATCCGATGTGAAACTGCATCATCTTGTGATAGATCCATGGACGTCGTCAACTGTACCCCCACTACTGCTTTTGTAATGACAACATCGAAGTGTTGAATGAGGCACCGGGAAAATTGTGGAACGTCACCTCAAAATATATGTTATATTCAACTCGTTTCTACGCCTACGTGAATAAAGATTATGACAGTTGTTCTCCCTCCGTGGCGTGGTCAATTCTGCGGAATGTCTTTCTTCACGTAGTCAGAAATGCAAACTCCGTCGTCACTTTTAAAACATTGTAAAATACACATTTGTTTCGGCAGGCTTCCGTGAAACTTTCCAATTCTGAGGAGTCACATACCAGTCACACGTTAGTGATTCGGAAATTTGATTTATATATTTATGACGAATTTTTTAACTAACGTATTCAGTATATTTATGTATCGTTATTTTAGGTACTTTTAACTGATTATATGAATGCTACTTGTTGTTGTAATATTAATATATATATATATCGTTATTTTAGGTACTATTAACGGTACAGTATCTAACTTTTTTGTGTGAATTTCCTTAGCTTATATTTATTTAACTTACTACGATATTCTTAAATTATCTAGTTTTGTCATCTACTCTATTTTATCTGTGTAGCTCATTGCAGTATATGTTACTTATAATATATATTGTTGTTTAAGCTTTTGTATGACTGCACGAGTTTCACCGGAGACATAGCATGATACAAATGTTTTCCAATCAACTAGTATTACCTGGCAGCACGGAAGGTGTTGCAGCAGTAGACGTTGCTGGAAGATAAGTAAACATAATGTCTTAAACATTATAATAACTTATCAATCAAGTATTATAACAGAATACCAGCCATGCGCATATAATATACTTTGCATGTGGCTGACCTTGCCCTAGTGGGTGGATAACACGGGGAGCTGTCGTCGATGTACGTAAAATATAGAGGGTAACGGAAACGAATTTAAATTCAAAATGTTACAATGGTGTGTTTTGCTACCCTTGGATTGGTGTTTCATGGGTGGGTGTAAGTCAGTAGGACATTTTACCTGGTGTCATGGTAGTAGGACATTTTACCTGGTGTCGTGGCAGTCGATCCTCGCGTTGTCGTCGTGTACACAGGAGTTGGGTGTGTAGTAGTTGAATATCGTGTTGTTGTTGTTGTAGCAGTTGCTGTAACACAGTGTATCATAATCACTCAGTTGGTTAGACTGTCCATACCAGATCCATTGAATGTGCATTAGTACGGTCTACAAACAATTGTTTACAAACAATTATTACGTAGGATTTTGTTTCACAGTGCAGTTAGTTTGTAAAAGTAATGATATATCAAACACGACACGTCAGAAGGATATATTTAGTACAAATCTGGGAGTGATATATTTTCTATGGAATATTTGCGTTAGAGTAGAAAAATCCTGACGGTGAACTCGACGAAATACAGTCATCGATTGAAATCATTACACAAAAATGTAGGATATATTTAAATGAAACTGTAACGAGGTGTTATGTTAAGGTTTATAATATGATATAACTGTTGCTTGAACCATGGATTCGCAACCATTTTGCAATAGAAAATACACTGCTTTACGTCATGTACCATTTAAAATTTATGTTGATGACGTCATGCACAAAGTCAATACGGGTATGGATGACATCACCATTATATTATAGGAACTGTACATGTACTGTCAGTAGTAGGTATGTTTCTAACTTCTGTTTTCACACAGTATGTCTGCTACATTTTGTTGTCGTTACAAAACTGACAAAATGGATATATGTAAAGGTAACTACTTATATAGCGCAGTATCCAGTCATCAGGACTGCTCCAAGAGTTTTACACTTTACTCCCTGGCAGACCTGTTCAATCGAACACCATTTCGACTTCTCTGAGAAGCATTCTCTGGGAAGCACGTGTATGTGTTTCTACCTTCAAAGTTTCCTAATGCTAAACACCTTACACCTTTGTTCGGCAACCAGTTCAACGACCGATGCTTAACACCGTTCAGACATCTGAAAAACTTGAACAGTTATTATTATGTACCTAAAAACAATAATGGGCGTCTTACCATTATTAGCGGAGTACTGGACTCCAAAGCCACCATATGTTAACGAGCTGTCAGACACAAAGTTCACAAAGACAGTGTTTCCACTGGTTATGATGTCGCGTGGTAAACTATGACCGCAGAGTGTGGATATCAGTCGTGCAGCAGTGTTCTTCCCGTCATATATTTCTACTTTGTCGTATTGACAAGTAGAGGATCTCTCCAAATCAAATCGTGTGAAATGTAGTCGCACTCGCTGTAAGCAAACACGATATTTTAATGTTAATCTACAATATACATGACATGTAAATTGCCACTGGAAGAGGTATTGAAAACAGCAATAGCATGTATAGTTTAAGTAGCAAGTATACGTGTTTTCACACAATCAACATATGTCAATACGATGTTTACATGACCTGTATAATGCGTACAATGGGCTAGTATTGTGTGTGTGTGTATGTGTGTGTGTGTGTGTGTGTGTGTGTGTGTGTGTGTGTGTGTGTGTGTGTGTGTGTGTGTGTGTGTGTGTGTGTGTGTGTGTGTGTCTATGTGTGTGTACCTAATTTACGTGTCATATTATTATGTTATATTTATTATATGATATTTATCGTATTATAAATAACTAAAAAAGTTAAAGTTGGCAACATCATTTCAAGGAGTGTCGATCTAACATGTGGTGTGCCTCAGGGTAGCGTGCTCGGACCTCTTCTGTTCACGATCTACTGCCTTGGACTCAACCATGTTTTTAAACATCATCAACTATGCTATCATATGTATACTGATGATACGCAATTATATGTGGACTTTCCCCGTGACCAGCCACATACAATGGCCACCGATCGAATATCTCGTTGTACCACCGATGTGAAAGCGTGGATGTCTTTCCATAATCTCCTGCTTAACGAGAACAAAACCGAGGTGATCGTCATATCTGCAGTGAACAATCGGAAACTTGTTCACCCGCCTGTTGACCAAGTCATTGATGTATGTGGCTGTGCTGTTTCGCCGAAGCCGGTTATCCACGACATCGGCGTTCTACTTGACAACAGTATGTCGATGACGAATCAAGTGCGTCGTGTTTGCCAGGTGGCATATTGTCACCTCCGAAACATCGCATTAATTCGGAAATGTCTTACCACTAATGCCTGCAGAACCATTGTGAACGCCTTAGTCATGTCACGTATTGATTACGGCAACGCAGTGTTATATGGTCTGCCATAGACGCACTTGCGAAAGCTGCAGATGGTACAGAATTCCGCAGCACGTCTCATTACCGGGACAAGAACACCTGTTCTGTACCGTCTGCACTGGTTGCCTATACGCCAGCGGATCGAATTCAAGCTGTTACTGCTGGTATATCGTGCAATGCACCATCTCGGCCCTGCGTACATTTCATCGCTCGTGACATCCTACACGCCGACCAGATCACTTAGATCGGCCGAACAAGGTCTGCTGACTGTTCCGTGATATCACCTTGAACATTATGGCCGTCGTTCCTTCTCGGTGGCTGGCCCGATCCTGTAGAATGCCCTGCCTCATGCAGTCAGGCGTGCAAACTGCGTTGCCACTTTTAAATCTCTCTTAAAGACACACTTATTTCGACAGGCCTTCAAAGAACTTTGCAGTCCGCATCAGTGACATTTATGCAATGTTGACATTCGGTTATGTACTTAGGATGCAGTTATTTATTTATTTATTATTATTATTTTTTTAATTAGCATATTATATGTGTTTATTTAATTTAATTTAAGCACATTATTTACTTTAGGTATTTAAACGGCTAATTCATTTAATGTATGTATAATATAATATACACTTGTAAATATATATATTAATTTTTATTCAGGTTTATCTAACTGACATTTTATGTAATGTTTATATGCTACTTTTAAATCATATTCGTTTACCTTTCTATTTAATATTTCTATTTAATATGTTTTAGGTCATTTAATGTATTTTACTTATACTCTGCCATTGTCTGCGCCTTTGAGCAGATTTGTTATCCGGACACATTGCGCTCTATAAATGCTTTATAATAATAATAATAGATGTTAAGATATGAAAGCATGCACAACTGTTTACTAAATTACATTCGAGCTATTATATCAGATATAATAATAATAAATACTAATATACTTAATGTATACATTCGAGCTGTTATATCAGATATAATAATAAAAAAATAATAATATACTTAATGTATACATTCATATTCAGAGTATTCTATTAAAATGTAGACACTAGAATAAAACATGTAAAAGACTAGAACTGCAATAAATAAAAAAAGTACTGAACAAACCTAAGCTAAAAGTAACAAGACATGCATACAATAATAATAATGATTAATCAATAGACAATAAAATACCAAAGAATAAATTATTAAAATAAAAGGCTAGTTAAAGCTAATTAATAGTATTGAAAGGCTAGATGTGGGTTAAAAAATAAAATGTACTAAACAAATCTAAACATAGGCTAAATATATCAGGACGTTCATAACTGATAATACTAATAAATAAATGAGTAGACAATAAAATATTAATGAGTAAATAATTAGAATAATAAGCTAGTATAATAATACAAAATAATAGTAATAATAATAATAAGGTGATGTATCTGACGTATTGTTTAGTTCCACCTGAGAAGGGGCACACATATGTTACAGTATAACTCTTAGTAGCCTTACCATGCCTTCTTCAACTTGAATCATCCATCGGCATCTCGCGTTGTTCTCATATTTGATTCCCACAGTGCTAAATTCCCCTGCCGGTCCCTTTAGTACAGCCGTCTCACCGTTACATGGATCAACTGCGAAAATGTCAACAATCCATAATCTCATTACAATTACAAATGTTTTGTTATGCGAATGACAGACACACATGTCTGAGATGAGATACCTCAGTTATGAAAATCTCATAAACAAGTTATTCTCAGCAAACCCACTGACAGGCGATAAATCATGTGTTCATGTGTAAAATATTGATATAAGCATCAGCAATATAGAATAACTACAGTACACGATGTAACAGTGTTGATTTTATATATATATATATTTATATATATATATTTCTGACGACAGCCTTCATTCTTACAAACAATGATACACGAATGGAACACACTATATAGTTGTGTGTGTCAAATACCTTAACATAAATGATTTAACAATATTGGATGTGCAGGTTACACTTTGAATAAACAATGATCGACTCTCGATGGGCCAATGGAGTAGTTACCTGTTTGATAATGTTAACTGATCTATTATAATACATTCTAGTCCCTTGGTATGTGACAGTTCATGAGGCATGCTACATTGATTATTACTACAATAAATCTAGCGATGATTGCGTCCATACCTACGGCTGGTGCTGTACCATCCATTGTCTGTTCGATCCACAAACGGAACGCTGACACTCGCGCGTAGACGCCTGGTATTCCTCTGATAGAAAACTTCTATTAGACAATATATTACAACACAACGCCCAATACAACGCGCCTGACACGTTTCATGTCAGACATTATTACGTGCGCTCGCTGATTAATTTGGAAGTGGTTGAGTCCACATCTATCCAGTATTAAATGTCGGTAACGATTACACCCAAACGTAACATGTTGAGCATAAATAAACTTGGTTATCGATTGTTGTAATTAAAACATATGTTAATAATTTCTTCTCTGTGATATTGGCACCCACCAAATAACTTGTAGTGAAACTACCATTAAACGGAAACAAAAAGTACCATTTTGATGTTATGCATCTAAAAGAGTTAACACAAACTACTAATTTGCAACTACGTACAACTATTCACATCAGTTGTTTACTAAGAAGGCGGTCGAATAGTTAAACACTCCACTAAAATGTCCGCTATCACCGAGATTGACATCTTGTTCATGACGTGGAGGCTTTATCAATAAGCGCTGAGCTGTGACGTCTGTTATGACGCACCATGTTGTCAGTTTTGTTCGATGTGTATAAAAATGCGCCGGCCCATTTATTGGTGTCTCGTATTCCCTTCATTTCAGATGCTGAGATACACTTTTATATGCAAAAACACTATTATAATACCATGCCGTGTGCCTGTCGAATGAAACGTTTTATAAGTTACAGCAACAGAGAGAATTCGTCGACTATTCATGTCGTAAACTACCTCGTTTGCAATACCGGGTATGGATATATATATCTCACAATGTACATTAAACAACTTACATAATTGAAAATGGCATAACCTGCTAAACAAATATTATAACAACTGAAATATATAGGTTGTTGATCATCGTAAACTAGATCAACATTCCTTGTTCGGTGACATGCGAACTGGAAAGAGTAAGCTCCCGTGATGTCAGGCTTTCGAACAACATGGCGCTGTTCAAACAACTATTCTGTGTCACCAACAAGGTCATTATAGTAAACTACTGGCACAATAGTTTACATTGTAGTTGCCGATGATTTGTTATATTAACTGTTTTATATGCAAAGGCCCACACAATTGCCGTTTGTTCTAAAAGCAAAATCAAAAACAATTAGTCTGACAAAAACACATACCTTTTCCCACATCCCTGACCCCAGCTGGTGATGCCGTACAATGTCCATGGTCCATTCCCAGTACGACACACCAGGGGACCTCCGGAGTCTCCCTGTTCAACGAGAATTTCATTGTTCATGCATACCTGACAAAATTAACTTTCGTAAGAAGGTAAGTTCTTATATAACGCAGTATTCAGTCCATAGGACGGCACAGAGCGCTTTACACTTTATTCTCTGGCAGACATGTTCAATCGCACACCATATCGACTTCTCTGAGAAGAATTCAGCCACGCTGCAATTAATGCGCGAAGTCTACTCGTACATAAATATCCACCACTATATATGACCTGGTACTCATTCGGACAGCTGAGTGAATTGGAGTTTGCGTTGGTTCTTTTGTCGGGTAACGGGTGCCTTTGAACGGGGTAACGGGTGCCTTTGAACGGGGTAACGGGTGCCTTTGAACGGGGTAACGGGTGCCTTTGAACGGGGTAACAAGTGCCTTTGAACGGGGTAACGGGTGCCTTTGAACGGGGGAAACTTTGAACACATAATGCAATATTTTGTCAATAAAATGTTATTGGGATCACTGTTCCTGAAACAAATCCAAAATAGCTGCTCCACGCATGAGAGAAACAATAGTCATGAAACCAGCTACACACTGGTACATGTGCCTACATGCCAAACATGTCAAAATGGAATTATGACATTGTGTAACAGTATAGGTTTTACAATTCTATTACTGTTTTGAAGAGCAAGAATAAATGATAATATCGACACAGAAACATATGCATATCGCGCATTCAAATGAACTTTCGAACTGTGATATACACGTGGCTTTTATTGTTAAATAAGTTAATAACTGTTACCATGATTTTACCAACGCAGCGCTCACAAACATTGTACAAAATGTATTGCATAATGAAAATGAAAACAGAGGGGCACCATGAATTCGTGAAAAGCTAGTAACTACCCCCGTCTGTTCATCGGTGTTATATTTAGTGATATGACATCTTTGGAGGAATTGTTACGGTGGAAGGACGTTCAGATGTGGAGGTTCGACATCGAATACAAGCAGAAGCAAATAATTGGAGAAAGGTAGAGGGAGTCATGATAGATAGAAAATATCGAAAAAGCTGAAAGGGAAAGGTCTGAGCGTGTGTGTTACATCGGCATGCCTGTGTGGTATGGAGACAGTGACATTGGCAGAACAACAACAACAAAAGCTGCAAGTATGCGAGAGAAACTGTGTTCGAAGAATAACAATTTCAAATAGGGTAGATAGAAGAAGGATGAACGACGTGAGAAAAGAATTGAAATGCAATGGAGCCTAACATGAGGATTACTGAGAAACCGGATTAGATGGACAACCCACATGGGTGGATGCAGAAAAAATAGCAAAGAAAGAAAAAACACATTGAGTGGTTCATGAATATTGTACCTGACTCCCCATCCCTGCACAGCAGAAACAAGGAGGAGAGCTCTGCAATGTGCTCAATGATACACTGACAACTAATAACGTTCACTGTACCTGGCATGTGTCTTTGCCTCCTTCTCGCTGTCCAGCACAAAGCATGGCGTCCGTGATCTGATCCGGATACGAGCTTCTACATGTCGCCGTGTCAACAACTGGTAAACGAATCTGGCGTAGCACTGTTTCATCCCCTGTGCCTGCAGACAGTACACACGTAGTTCGTGAACATTGTCAAACCGGAGAGTGTCTGCAAGTGTCCCGATCTCGACTCTCTTTCCCGATCGCGACACGTGCTCAGTTCGATTGTTGGACATTGAAATTGAGCGCGTGGCGCGATAAGGATACGGACAGAGAGTCTCGATGGAGGCGCTTGCAGACACTCTCTATTTGCACAGCATTCACTGTTTGACGCATTAAGACAGCCGCTTTGGCTATAAACCATTCATTTACATTGGTGCTATGTGTTGAATCGACCAGCTCTCAAATGTATGAGAAAATAACTGTCGTTGTTTTTTATTAAATACATCGCCAATTGGTAGAGCAGCGGCAGATGGTCAAATTTGAAATCAAATTTATTGTAACTCATTATAATACATACAATACAAATCAAATTAAGACAAATCCTATATAATAACATAATGAGCACAACAAGGGAAGAACATTAAATAATGTTATACTCCCTATATAGGAAGTTGCAGAAATCCTCTCGAAGGAAGCGAGAGGATTTCTGCAACTTTATATTACTGATATTATTATGATATTATTATTATTTCAGAAAATCAATCAGTACGTGCGTTTAAAAATAATAAATACTTATATAACAAAATATATCAAACAATATTACGGCACACTTAGAGAAAAGGAAGCTGTTCGCAAAATAAAAATAACCGTTAACTTGTAAGACAAACTGGAATGTTCGCTGAAACTGGGATATATTAACAATAAATGTAATGCGTATATTCGATATTCGTACATAGTGTGACGCGGCAAAATGCACAAGCCTGTGTTAAGCGCTGAGGATTTTCAAATGTCAATAAATTTAAAACTATTCAAAATGTCTGCATGCATCCAGCAACATATTTGTAGATGGCAAAATTATCTTTATGATGATATAAAAAAAACATTAAATTCCGCGGCTGGAACTCCACGTACAGCCTTTTGAAATACTTTAACCCCCACAATTTCTCCACCCCAGGACGAATTTCGAAAATGTCGCAATCTACGAACCATCTCTATGGGCCCGCTAGATCATATGCAACATTTCAGCCCGATACATGCAAAACTGACGGAAATGTGGGTGCACATACACACAGAGAATGAACTGTTTTATAATATAGATTTTCATTTACTAACTATGTTGAAGATATACTGCCAGCCAAATTGTGTTTAGCCGTAACAACGTTTGCAATTTGACCCCGGGACTTGTTCAAATAGTAAACAAAACATCCAGTTTCAAAACAAGCGTTATTCGTAGTACGGGTGAGTCGGTCTAAGTTACCTGCAATACCCTTTAACGTTCAACGATGTCCCATTTCCCCCCGTTATTCACAGCATACTCCCTGTTGCAAACTACTACGCCCGCTAATTCCGGGCAGAGGAACTGACAGGCTCCCTTTGAGAGAACCAGAGGAAAGGACAAAAACGCGGTTGACTCACCTTGCGTATTTCCCCAGCCCGTGGCCACACACTCCGTGTCTGCTGCTACCTTTGCATCGGGCAGACACACCGGCGACACCTCAGTACGATATTCCATATTGCCCTGGATTCTGATGAGAGCGATATCATTGTTATGTGTTCCACCTCTTCCATAATCGGGATGCAGATGCATTTCTTCGATCGCCCAAGTTGATTCAGCTCCTTCAGTCACCGACCGATCGTGTTTGCCAACAACAACATGCAAGCGTGATGCTGTGTATTTTTTTCTGCAACAACAATCTAAATTTAACCCCGAAATATAACCTGATGCTAACAATAATAATTAGCTAAACTCCACCCAACCCCGTGGTATCAGTTTTCATGATTACAGTATTGTTTTGTCTTAATTTCGTTTACCATGGCACCATCTGGAGACTTGATCATCACTCAATTATCTCAAGTTAGAGAAAGGTCCTCTAAAAAGAGTTGCATAACGGAAACACATAAGTAGATAACTCTAAGTAATGTGCAAGGAAACATGTAAGTAGATAACTATAAGTAATGGCGCAAGGAAACACGTAAGTAGATAACTGTAAGTAATGGCGGAGGGAAACACGTAATTATATAATTCTAAGTAATGGTGCAGTGAAACACGTAAGTAGATAACTCTAAGTATGGCGCAAGGAAATAAATAAGTAGACAATTCTAACTATATATAATGGCGCAGGAAACACGTAAGTAGATAACTAAGTAATGGCACAAGGAAACACGTAAATAATAACTCTAAGTAATGAAGCAAGGAAACAAGTACGTAGATAACTCTAAGTAATGGCGCAATGACGCAATTGACCATAGAAAGAGGCGAGTGTACCTCGGAGTGCGGGAGTATATACTTTTACATTACAATGCTCCAAAGTTAGCGTAGTATTATCTAAGTAGTAGTAGTAGTAGTAGTAGTAGTAGTAGTAGTAGTAGTAGTAGTAGTAGTAGTAGTAGTAGCAACAACAGCAGTAGTAGTAGTAGTAGTAGTAGTAGCAGTAATAGTAGTAGTAGTAGTAGTAGTAGCAGCAGCAGTAATAGTTGTAGTAGTAGTAGAAGTAGTAGCAGCAGCAGCAGTAGTAGTATTAGTAGTAGTAGTAGTAGTTGTACTAATAGTAGTAGTAGTAGTAGTAGTAGTAGTAGTAGTAGTAGTAGTAGTAGTAGTAGCAGCAGCAACAGCAGTAGTAGTAGTAGTAGTAGTAGTAGTAGCAGTAATAGTAGTAGTAGTAGAAGTAGTAGTAGTAGTAGTAGTAGTAGTAGTAGTAGTAGTAGTAGTGGTAGTAGCAGCAGCAGTAATAGTTGTAGTAGTAGTAGTAGTAGTAGTAGTAGCAGTAGCAGCAGCAGCAGTAGTAGTATTAGTAGTAGTAATATTAGTTTACTGCATCAGAATCGTAAGACTGGATATATGTGAGAGAGAATAAATCTATCAAACAGACAGGATGGTTCAAATAATTACTCTTTCTACGTATTACTCATACAATTAGATTGAATAACAACAGGAGCGGAATACACGCGTGTACGTTTATACTGGACTTACAAGCAATGCGCAGCAGTGATGATCCAGTCTTTGCCTATAACGCTTCCACCGCAGATGTGTCCCGCACCCACCAAACTGAGGCTTATCTGCCACGGCCAGGAGTACTCCTTTGCCTCGAAGCCACCCACGATACGCGGAAACTGAGGTGGCACAGCAGGCACTCCGCATTCGCCAGCAACTGCACCGTCATAAAAAGGAAGTATCTTAATTTGAACACATCCTATGGTGAGAGTTACGCTGAACCAGGACATCCAGCCATGTCAGTTCACATAAAACACAAACGGTCGATTTTCCCCAAAGGTTTTCGTTCAATCTTTCCTATGAGTCCTCCTCTGATAATGATCTGCCTTTGCTCCTTGGTAAGGCAACAACCTCAAGCATACATCAACGTCATTTGTAGTTGATCGTTTACAAACTGTTATATTCCAATCTTTCTTATGTTGAGCTAGTGGATAATCAGACCGGCAAACTGAACATGGTTGAAGGTGAATCCATTAATACGGTAAGAAACATAAATAATCATTGCCGCACGTCGCCTGTTCCTTCCGTGACTCATTTGAATTGCTCTATACCGTTACAGTGAACATTAAAAACTCACCCATATGTGCTATTTCGAAACTACATGCTGCGCACATTCCCATTCTGTTGATACCGGTAGTATAATTACCATTAGACAAGCCAAGGATCCAACGCTTTTTAAACTAACATTAACGGTACATTTATTGAGACAGCAGTCTAAGTATCTCACTGAATGCAATTTCATTGTATGCAATATATAATATAAAGTCACATGTTGTATTATAAAAATGTATTAAGTTACTTTTGAATGATAACTATTGTGTTATCAAAATATATGAAGTTATTTTTGATTGATAACTATTAAACCATTAGTATAGTAATGTTTTAATTACTCTTTTACGGATTAGTTATTATTTTCAATTTTATTATTTTTATTTTAACAGTCATTATACTTTATGTTTGTTTAATGTGATGATTACTTAAATTTTAGCATTTTAGTATATTGCAAATTTTGAAATTTTAGGTCTAAATAAAGCTATTATTATTACCATTCACTAAATGTGCAATTGCTAGGTAAGTGGGTTAGCAAAATAATACAGGGTTTCTCCGTTGTAACCACCGTAAATAAAAAAGAACATCAACTGTTTAGTGTTACCTACCAAGGACAACCTTCCTGGCTGTGTAGGTGACCACAAAACCACTCGCCGTAACTTTGTCGTTAGTGTTGAAGACAACCAACAAACTCTCGTTGGATGACGTCACATCACTAGGCGCATAATTTCCGCAGGAAGTCTGGAGTAGATTACCCGTGACGCCATCAGTTATGACAAGGCTGTCACGAGAACAGTTGTACGATGACTCCAAGTCGAATCGCTCAAAGTGCAGATGTACTCGCTGAAAATGGTACAATTATTATGGTATGTATGCACACGGTAGAAACGTATGACATAGAACATGCAAATGTTTTACCAGTTCTCTGGTATGCTTAAAGGTGCCTCGTCAATACGGTTTTTTGCTCGCCTCATCAATTTCGAATTCATTCTGCGAAAAGGCAAACCTACCAAGTACCCACACGATATCCGACTGGCTAAATCGTTTAAGCAGCATTTTGAATATAGTTTTGGTGACATCATCAGACGAATTATTAACTTACTTAATTATGGACCAAAACATATATATGTATATATACATACTTATTTGAGTCGCAACTGGTTACGGCAAATTACGATATATGACGGCCAGAATTCATTCTTTGGAATATTTTAAACCAATTTGTTATAAGCGAAGGGCTAAACACGTTGGGAATTACATTGATCAGATGGAATCTTTAACAAACGAAAATGTAAATCTTACTTGTCCATCGTCTACTGTGATGAGCCACTCACAATGCATGTTAGCTCTGTACTGGGACCTGCTGATCCAGAATTCCCCCGCCTTCTTACTCAACTCAACTTGTGAACTATGGCAGGCAGGCACACCTGAAACATGATAATCGGCTGCGACCATTAGACATATATTCAACTTGAAACTGATTACTGTAATGCTATTCTGGAAATTCTGGAGAAAAAAAAGTATGACATATTTTAAGTGGAATGCTAAATATAAAAAGTAGTGGTAATGATGAATGGTGACGTAATGCACTTACAATGTAATATACCAGCGATGTAATACACTAGTAATGTATCGCATTCGTCATATAATTAATCACCAATGTAATGTCCTAGTGCAAAACAATATAATGCAGTGATGACATATTGCATCAACGATCTACTAGAAAGGGCATGCGTCTAGCTTATGCAATGTTAACATTGTGGCTGATTTTACATACCATACTGCTGCTATAGAAAACATATTCGTGATACAGACTTGTTTTCATATCACCTGGGTAACAACACCATTGAACTGTAAATCCCATTATATACTAATCTTAACACTACTGTCTGGATTGCTGAAGAGGATTATGGCAATGCACTCTGAAGTCCAATAATGTTTTCTTACCGGAATCCATTGCGGTGTACTTGATCTTGAAGCCTTTCCCCTGAGTCGAGGAGTCAGACGTGAAATACACATACAAGGTGTTGTTTGCCGATATGATATCACCTGGCAATATGCTTCCGCAGAATTTGCCCAATTGTGGTGTCCAATAGTTCGGTCCGTCATACACCCTGACTCTGTCTTTGTCACAGAGGTCGTGAGTTTCAAGGTCGAAGCTCAGAAATGTCAGCTTAATGATCTGCTCAAAAGAAAAAACTGAAAACAGTACGTATTGAAACTGACGCTTCCTGTTCTGTTTGCATATCAAATCAAACGTTCCTCATTTTACTAACATTGCGGATACACCAGAGATTGTTTTTGAAAAACGTATTCAACGGTTTTTAATAATATACTGAACGTCTCATTCTAATTTGCCTACCTTGGTTGTTTCTACCTGAATCACCCATCGACATCTCATATTGTTGACATATTGGGCAGCATCCACGCCAAACGTTCCTTCCGATCCAACCAGATGAGCCACTGTGCCGCTACAACCTTCAAAATGACAGTACTTGCAAATTATTTAACTGCGCAACACTACAGTTCTTTCATTTGTGTCACGTTAATTTTTATTTATATCAATTTAGAAAGTACAGTATTATATTTGTTAAAACATATGCAACTGGCCGTGTAATGTATATACACATCAAATTAAACAGCCATGGAACAACTCGTTCAAATGGCCGTTTGCGCAGGGCATTAGACATCATCAATAGCTAATCCAATTAAGCGCGTACGCCGGCGCGATCATTAAACGCGAACACCAAGTTACTGAGTGCTACGTCAGAGCTCTAGTGGTCCAACCAAAAGTCAACACACAGATTGGATGTTTGACGTGCGGAAAAGTATATTCAGCTTATGCACTTAGGCAGTATTATTTCGTACATAAATAGTTGCACCTATTGAAAAGTAACTATGCTGTGTAACAGCTCGACCTCTTGGGAACACAAACAAATACAGAACGGTGAGTTTATGCATCTATCAGCATGTTTGACGAGTTTAAAAAAATCGGTCGAATAGCTTGTTGACAACTGCTGTGATGCCAAGCGCTGAGCCATGGCTGTAGCAATGGAATAAATGTGTTTGTTGGAATATTCCGGCTTAGTGTAAGTACTATGCATTTTCGTTTGTTAATTAGGTCATTCCATATTACCTTTAAGAGAGGTTTTATACTGGATCCTGAAGCCTTGACTATTGATTGTGTCATCAGACGTGAATGACACAAACACAACGCTCCCGCCGGCTGTGATATCCCTGGGTCGAACACCGCCACAGAGCGTGCGCATCAATGGCGCAGTGTCGTCACTTCCGTCGTAGATTTCCACTCTGTCGTATTCACAATTGGTGGACTGCTCGAGTGCGAACCAGAGGAAGTGCAGCTGCACTTGCTGAGAAACAAAACAAACGACTAAATACACCACTGACACTTGTTCTTAGATTACAGTAAAGAACATAACGTATCAAGCAGCTAGAACCGTGTTTGTCGAAATATTCACAAATATCTCAGAGCGGTTGGTACACATAGATGAAGAAAGTTGGATTCCCAATAATCCAACATCTTGATTCTTCACTTGTTATCTATAGCTTAGCTATGAATTGCAATCTTGTTAAACATAGTTACTCGGTAAAGATAAGATGTCACCATATTTACTAAAGCCCTGCGCGGGCGGGTTTTGGCCCCCGCGGGCTGGATTTTTGTTGTTGTTGCGGGTGCGGTGCGGGTTAAGTTTCAATTTGTGTGGGGCGGGGCGGTCTGCGGGTCAGGTCACTGCGGGGCGGGGCGGTCTGCGGGCTAGTAATTTCTTCATGCGGGCTACTGCGGGCTGATTTTTTAAACTCATTAATGGTCACCAGTTACTCAAAGGTGGGACATTCTTTGAGCTAATTAATTGGGGCTTACCAGATTGCCCTTTTGTTTGTGTTTAAACAGTGTTAGGATAACATGTGCTGGCCTGCCTTGCCAGCTTCAGTCAGGTGTGATTAGTGGCTTCTTCCAGGAGGAAGTATCAGTTCAGGCCACCAGGATATCCATAAAGAGCAGTTACCCCACCAATTAGACAGGAAATGCCTTTGATGTGTGGAGACTGGAGACCATGCCACTTGGCACTGGCTGACAATGCCTAACTGCTAAGAACAAGAACTGTCAGTCTTCCTCTGTAGAAGTAAGATGGCTCAAGTCAAACTGCCTTCTACACTAGTATAATCCGGTGCCAGTAGCCTGGTCCAGAGGGGATTTTGAGCCTGTTATATGGACATGTGAGAACCCTCTCAACAATCAGTAGTTTACGATCAGAAAATATAAATTGCTAACTAATTCTAATATCAGCAGATTGCAAATTGCAACACTGCCTTTGTGCACCAGACTCAACCTTTGAACAACTCGTGTTCATGCAGTACAGTGGCAAATCGATTATAAGATCATAGGATGCCACTGAAATTAATGCCAGCGGTGTGAATTTCATTGTTCCTCATAAAAAATGATCAACTGCCATTGCATATTCACTTGTGCTGAGTTATATCAATTAGATTAATTAATAATTTTAAAATACGTTAAAATTTGTTCTCGTACCTTTACTTTGCCCCAGGTCTGCTTATCACCTTCAGGCATTTACATTATAATGACAACGGTTCTATTTGTCTTAAAAATGGAATTCCAAGTACGACATGGTTGTCACCCAGCGCCGTGCATTTGTTAATATTGTAAACAACAACGATTAATAAAGAGGATATATTTTTAATGATTCCATGTCATCTGTTGTGGGCTGCGGGGCAGGTGCGGGCTGACTTTTGACTAATTACTGCGGGGCGGGGCGGGTTGCGGGCCAAGTTACTGCGGGGTGGGGCGGGCTGCGGGCCAAGTTACTGCGCCGGGGGGCGGGCTGCGGGCCATGATGTGGCAAAATATGCGGGACGGGGCGGGCTGCGGGCTGAGTTGTAATATGCGGGGCGGGCTGCGGGCTGAGTTGTAATATGCGGGGCGGGCTGCGGGTCAAATGACATAGTTGCGGGGCGGGTGCGGGCTCAGATTTCCAGCCCGCGCAGGGCTTTAATATTTACTCTTTCAGAGATTTGGCAATTAGGCTGACTGGCGCAAACATGTTGTACATATTATAAATTGTAGTGGCACTTTGTGCCGGTGGGGACATGTTTGTATGTAAGCATATTTTACTCATGTTAAAAGCGTGTAATTCGAATAAAAACTGTCTATCGACTGCAGAGACGTTAAACGTCGATGCATTCTGAATACATTATGGAATTTGCGTGGGTTTGTGTGAATTCCAACTAAACTCAAACGTAACACAAACTCATGTGAGCAATCATCACCACCTATTTTCGCTCGTTCGTGTTCAGAGTTCGGAAAGTCACCCGAATGTTTTGTTTATAATATAGCACTGTGGTTTCTTTAATTTATGTTGACGTCATATTTCAAACATTCATGAAAGGTAACTGATAACTTCATAATAACGTGTGTGTATGTGTGTGTGTGTGTGTGTGTGTGTGTGTGTGTGTGTGTGTGTGTGTGTGTGTGTGTGTGTGTGTGTGTGTGTGTGTGTGTGTGTGTGTGTGTGTGTGTGCCTATGCCTGTGCGCGTGTGGGCGTGGGTGCTTGAGTGTGTGTACATGCGTGTGTATGTGCATGCCTGGGGAAGTATTTGAATAATAAAAACAGGATTTATGTTCAGGGAAACTGTGTGTCAAATAATCACTGTAATGGTTCACCTGTCCCTCGGCGACTTGGATCTTCCACTGACACTCCGCGTTGGCGCTATACTTGTTCCCTTCCGTGCCAAACTCTCCGGACGACCCAGTCAACACGGCAGACTGATTGCATGACCCTGTGTGACGATTACAAAAGGATATAATTATATTATGTTGATGAATACGTAAATAGCATTTAAATGTTTCTAATCTGCTGTCTTAAGGTCAGTTTTTAAACATAATGTTCACTTTTGGAAGAACTCACCAAATTTGGCACATATGTCCTTTTGGTAATTACTAATTCTGATATAGGACAGACATTTTGGATTATTTAACACCCTCTAATTAGTATGAATCAAAAATGGCCGCCGCCAATACACGGAAAAACCCGATGTGGTCATATCTCCGCTAATTATAGGCCGATTGCGATGTATTTGGTATGAATTATGATAGTTGTGGATATGTTCAATCGACTGATAAGGTTTTCATAATTATACAAGGTCAAGCTCACGAGATGTTTATTCAAAAATAGCTAAACTTTACTTAGGTTGCATGCGGCAAATGCAATGTCACAAGACTACACGCGTATACTGAGCCTTCCAAACGATACTGACATCGTTGTCCTGTGGGCTTCTACTTCACTGGGATTGGTGTGGGAAATTGTGGATGTCGCTTGCAAATAGGTAAGAAGTTCAGATATATTTTCACCCACGTCACCTGCAACATCATGTATCCGGCAAAGCACACGCTTTCCCCGCAGTCCATGTCTTGAGATGGTCCGACAACACATCCTTCTTTTCCGGCACGGGGAAGAAATCAGTGTATAGAAAGTAGAACACAATGCCAGAGCTCGCAACCGAGTTTGCCACCCGATAGAAAGGCCTCCCACACGTCATATCGCTATACTCTGTGCCCTAGCCTTTGTCCTACGGAAGTCGACGAAGCACGCTCAGTTATTTTGCACGTTCGAGTGCCTGCCACCAACCAAGGCAGCCCTGATAGAGCACGCCAAGAGAGCGACCTGTCAAGCCAGATACATGTGGGGACAACCTCTTATTGCCGAACAAGTCTCTCCGGGCCCATGCTCCTCGTTTCGGGTTGCATCACCTTTAATAAACTTGTGGTTGCTCTCACACTGTACGCCGTTGAATGCTGATGTTGATTGACGCGACATTCACGATTGTGACATTATCAGTTTGAAATGTATTAATAATATTGGACGATGTCGCACTTTAAGTTCACCACCTTGACCCTCTGGACTTGACTTTGACATCATGGACCAAAAATGAGACATGTAATTTAGTATAACATGATCTTATCTAGCACGCATTTGTGTCCTATATTAGGATTTGATTAGTGCCCATCAAAGGTCACTGGTGCCACGTTTTATGATTTCTTCAAAAAATGAACATTCAAACCCCTAAGATAGCAGACTATTGACCGAGCTTGGCATGTACGGCTCAGTGTGTCTGAAGTTGTATGAACACACGCACCAATGTCACACAATCGTTCCTACAATACGGCCCAAGACAGACAGACAGACAGACAGACAGACAGACAGACAGACAGACGACGAGAGAGAGTGCGAGCGAGCGAGATATATATATATATATATATATATATATATAGATAGAGAATAAGACAAATAGAGAGCATGAGAAAACGCATGTTGGTAAACAAGTTTGATACAGATGTTGAAACAGATGGCTGTACCTTTCGTCGAGTTTGCCCCAAGCATAGTCTCTGTCATCCAGCCCACGAATTTGTTCACTCGCGTGAAGACAACTCTGTCGATGTAATAAACACATTTCGTTCAGTATGCTTAAAAGAGCTGAATCTCTTCGTACATAAATCATGCCACATTGTAGCATAATTAAAATATATATTATGATGGTTGTTTTTGTGTGTAAGACTAGAGCGTGATGATCACGTTTAATGAACAAATATCCAAATACGTGTTATATTTTTGTCGAATTAATTGTCAATGCTATATAATTTCAAGATACACCTAAAGAAAGTAATTGGTAAAAATATATATACCCATAATATTTATTCCGCAAACTTGTGATTCCATGCAGGTTCCACACTCCGCCATTTTGCCGGCACTGCAGTGCCCAGCTCGAGTTATCCTACAACAGTTCATGTCGGTCAACATCGCATTTCTTCAAACCAACCTACTAACCTCCAGCTCAATCATCGTATATCCCGTTTATGATACTGAACCACCAACATCATCACTTGTATTAATTGATCACACATTACTGAATGTTTGCAAAAATATGTTTGTAAATAAACAATTATTGATCACATTGACGCCCTATTGCACACCAGTGTCATACCTTTTACAAAACGAATACAGGTGTATATGTCAATGGGATTGATTTGGTAAAACACGTGTGTAATTGTACAACATTTATATTGTTAATTGCCCACGTAATCCAGATGGCTAAAACACATCATATTGTACAATTGTGATTACACATCCCATTTATACTTATTAATTATATAACAGCTTTACATGTAATATATATATATATATACACGAAATATGTTTGGTTTTATTTGTTTAACTGATTTATATTGTTAAATTCAATATATTTATTTATTTTTAATGCTGACTTGTAAGTACTGGTATATAGGTTTTACCTAACTTAAAAATATTCCTAATCGACATATGGTAAACATATAAACATCGTGACGTAGTCACAACATGTTTGTCAAAAGCATATTAATTTTTGTTACCCACCCAACATGTGTGGTTGCTATCCTGTTCACATGGAACCAACATTGTCGTGTTGGAGAAATGTCGGTTCAACGAAGTGACGTTAGTCGGCACCCGAACCTGTTGAAGCACCACGTCATGGTTCACTCCTACAACACACGGGCGTTGACAGGTTCACAAGAACCATCTTACTACTATGTTTAGACGTATGAATGGCACGGATTATTAAAATAAATATTTTAATAGTTTTACAAAGAGATTTATTAACAAAATAACACAAACAAAGATACGCATCCACGCACCCACACACGCACGCACGCACACACGCACACACGCACACACACACACCGTTGTGGGGAAACACGCCTATTTATACATTGACGTGTATGAAAGTCAAAAAATATGCTTCACTACCATTGATACATCGATGCACACCACAATTATATAACTGACACACTCACCGTGATTCTGTCTCCATCCCGTCACCACACACGTTGTACCATTCGATATTCCAGTCTCCGACAGACACACTGGCGCAACCTCATGGCGGAACTCAATACTGCCTTTCAGTTTGACAATGGCAATGTCGTTGTCATCTACTCGTCCTAGCATATACTGTGGGTGGACGAATATGCCATCGACCATCCACGCCGATTCTGTTCCCTCAGTCAATGACAGATTGTGTTCGCCGACGATGACTCGCAACTGTGACTTCTTGTACTGATCTCTGCAATATGACCATCTATTGGTGACTAGCAAATCCGATTTCCTTACATAACAACAAACGTCCTCTTTGTCTTACCTACCGATACCACGGCCCAACTATAAGAACCTCTACATAATGAGCAAGAACTATGCTTGTCATGTTAGCGTATATTTCATGATCTATCAACTGTCAACCTAATTCCCTGGATTCAACTGCGATGTCCATAAAAATTCATGGGTGTTTTATTCAGGACAGAAAACCATCGGATGATGGGAGTGACATGTTAGCCAGCCACAGTTACGCCACATGGTATCATTATATGTGAGTGCATGTTTTTTGTGTGTTCTAAGTGTCTGTGTGTTAATACCTACAGGCTATTCATGTGTTTTATATCATACACCTATTCATAGCTAATTCATTTATTAGTATATTTAGATATAAAACAAAACGTCATACGTACACACAGTGCGCAGATGTAACAATCCACTGATGATCCAGAACACTTCCACTGCAGACGTGACCATAGCGCAACAAGATTATGCTGATCTGCCACGGCCAAGAATGCTCCTTTGCTTCAGACCCACGAGAACGTTCGGGGATCTCCGGAGGAATTGTGGGTTGTCCACATACATCAGGAACTGCGTGGGAAGGAATATTAACGTGTACGTCAAACAAATAATGTACGTTGCACACACACTCCCACAGACACACAAACGCACACAAATGCACGCACGCACACACTGGTTTCGTGTGCGTGTGTTTTGGTATTGTGTGTGGATGTGTATGTGTGTGTGTATGTGCGTGTGCGTGTGTTTGTTCGTGCGTGAATGTGTGAATGTGAGTAAATATGTGTATATACGAATGTATCATATAACTGGGTACGTATATGCAAATGAGTTCTATTAGACATGTCCAATACGTGACGTTTTATCGGGTAGAGGCTTTCGTTGATGTGACATACCAACGTCTACAGTACATGTGACGTATGATTTTTTCGTACATGTGAGATGGTTCGTAATACCCCACATCATGGTTGATTGGTGTCCTGGCCTTTCTGATCCATATGGCTTCTTTTATTTGCCGTGTTCTTTGTTGGCTTCCTTGTCCACTATTTTCGGTCCCTCCCAGTCTATGATATGATTTTTGTGTTGTTGCGTGGTCTGTGATAGTTTTTTCTCGCTCCTCGTGTATTTCTCTTTCCTTTTGTTGTCAAGATACTTTCTGCATTCCTCAAATCTCGTTGTGAGCAATCTTCCCGTCTCCCCAATATATTCAGCACCACAGTTCTTCCATGCTGTTTGGTACACCAGTTCGCCTTCACTTTGTCCTTAGGGTGTGCCAACAGGCGCCTGAGGGTGGTGTGGGGATGCATGGCTGTTGCTATCCCATCCTTCTTCAGTACTCGATGTACTCTCTCTGAGACTCCCTCCACACATGGGATGACTACTTGGCTTCTGTAAGTCTTGCCCGTTTTCTGTTTCCAGTCTTTTTCTTTTTGTTGCTATCCATCACCGTTTTCAAAGCCCAGGACGGATAGCCACAAACTTCCAGGGCTCCTCTCAGGTGTATCTCCTTTTCCTTCTTGTCCCCCACTTCCGAAGTTATTGTCTCACACAGATTCATCAGGATTTTGACGACTCCTAACTTTTGGTGTTTGGGGTAGTGGGACGCAAATTTCAGTTATTGGTCAGCGGAACTATGAACTATCTCACACGTACGATGAAGTCACACGTCTCATGTACAGAAGAAATCGGTGTGTCACATCAACGAAATCATTCACGTATTGAACATGTTTAAGAGATCTCATTTGCATAGAAATTAACTATCCTGAAGAACGTTAAGCAATGTGTACGCATAATAAGTTTCTCTGTTTGCTGATATCTACACACATCCCTACACTAAGTAATACACAAATTATAACCCCATGCCACATACCACGCGTTACAGCGCGTGCAGTATACGTGATCACAAAACCGCTCCTTGTCACTGAGCCGTCCGTCTTGAAGACGACCGACAGACTATTGCCCGATGACGTCACATCGCCAGGTACATTGTTTCCACACAAAGTGTAAGTCATATTTCCTGCTCCACTGTCCGTGATGACGAGGCTGTCGTTAGCACAATCGATGGCGTCTTGAACATCAAACCGCTCGAAGTGAAGGTGGACGCGCTGCAAGGATATGGTTTGTGAGGAGATGTTTACTTCTAACCTTTTGGTTACATGCACACGACTGAACACCCCCAATAACTATCACTTAATCGTGTCTTACTCGTAATATGGTTTGTGAGGAGCGTTTAAGATACTAAAAAATCAAACTTGCATATGTATATACATGTATGTTTGTGTATGTTTGTGGTTATGTGTATGTGGTTGTGTGTGTATGTGTGTGTGTGTGTGTTTGTGGTTGTGTGTGTGTGTGTGTGTATGTGTGTTTCTAGTTGTGTATGTATGTGTGAGTGTGCGTGAGTGAGTGGGTGCGTGCGTGCGTGCGTACAGTGCGTGTGTGCATGCGTGCGGTTTCCGTGCGTGTATGTGTTTCCCGCATGCTGTTCTCGCTTAAATAACAGCAAACACAATATTTGGGCCACAATTTGTACAAGGTAAAATACTACAGTGTGCCCGAACACCCCCATATGTTTAGCAGGCATTTTTGTTTCACATAACTTTTTGCTAGGCATTAGGTCACTAGATACGGGGTGGATAGGTCAGTTGAACTTACCTTCCCTGAATCAACGTCTATCTGCCATTGACAATGCAGATTATTTATGTACTGACGACTCGTTATCCACATCTGGCCTACTGCCCCTCTCAACTTTGCTCCAGTGCCATGGCATGGTTCTGGAAACGTGTTTAACATATATATTGTAATCACAACTCAAGCGTTTTTAGAACTAATATATCCAACGATGTACTGTAACTAATTTCTATTACCACATCACATTTTCATGTATGTCACATGTGCTTTGTTATTATCAGAAGAACAAAGGAAATATACATTATAGTTAATTAAGAAACGTACGGACTTTTTCTTGTATATGACATGACATATTTCCACCCAGATACAACACACAATTATAAGTAGTGGCATATGGTGTTGTTCTTATTCTTAAAGAGTTACTAAAACAAACCATTTGAAACAACAGTTAGTACCATAGCGTCAGTTATTTACTCAGACTCTGTTCCAAAACTGGGATATTTTAGTTCAATCTAATTTGCGCTGATGGCTGACCAATCATCACACGAGAAAAAGACACGTGCCCACACCTTTTATAAACCGTTGTGGGACATCATTGTGACGACAGGTTCACTCTACGAATGGCGCTGTCCATGAAATGCAGTTTCTGTTCTCTAGTAAACCACCGGCTTGATATTCTTGATTTAGGTGCAGAAGATTAATGTTGATTAACCCTTTCAGGTTTTTAAGCCCATACCATAAAGACACGTGCCCACACCTGCCCCCACCCGTAGTGGGACATCAAGCCCCAGACGATAAAGACAGCTGCCCACACCTGCCCTCACCCGTAGTGGGACATCAAGCTCCAAACCATAAAGACACGTGCCCACACCTGCCCCCACCCGTAGTGGGACATCAAGCCCCAGACCATAATTTGTTTACCTTTCGTTTAATAGAGAAACTAAATAAAAGGAAAACAAATGAACTACTGGTATGGGTACTCACTTGCACGTGAACTACTGGTATGGGTACTCACTTGCCCGTGAACTACTGGTATGGGTACTCACTTGCACGTGAACTACTGGTATGGAAACTCATTTGCACGTGAACTACTGGTATGGGAACTCACTTGCACGTAAAATACTGGTATGAGAACTCACTTGCACGTGAACTACTTGTATGGGAACTCACTTGAACGTGAACTACTGGTATGGGAATTCATTTGCACGTGAACTATTGGTATAGGTACTCACTTGCACGTGAACTGCTGGTATGGGAACTCACTTGCACGTGAACTACTGGTATGGGTACTCACTTGCACGTGAACTACTGGTATGGGTACTCACTTGCACGTGAACTACTTGTATGGGAACTCACTTGCACGTCAACTACTGGTATGGAAACTCACTTGCACTTGAACTACTGGTATGGGTACTCACTTGCACGTGAACTACTGGTATGGGTACTCACTTGCACGTGAACTACTGGTATGGGAACTCACTTGCACGTGAACTACTTGTATGGGAACTCACTTGCACGTGAACTACTGGTATGGGAACTCACTTGCACGTGAACTACTGGTGTGGGTACTCACTTGCACGTGAACTACTAGTATGGGAACTCACTTGCACCTGAACTACTTGTATGGGAGCTCATTTGCACGTGAACTACTGATATGAGTACTCACTTGCACGTGAATTACTGGTATGGGAACTCACTTGCACGTGAACTACTTGTATGGGAACTCACTTGCACGTGAACTACTGGTATGGGAACTCACTTGCACGTCAACTACTGGTATGGGTACTCACTTGCACGTCAACTACTGGTATGGGTACTCACTTGCACGTGAATTACTGGTATGGGAACTCACTTGCACGTGAACTACTTCTATGGGAACTTACTTGCACGTGAACTACTGGTATGGGAACTCATTGCACGTGAACTACTGGTATGGGTACTCACTTGCACGTGAACTACTGGTATGGGAAATCACTTGCACGTGAACTACTGGTATGGGAACTCACTTGCAAGTGAACTACTGGTATGGGAACTCATTTGCACGTGAACTACTGGTATGGGTACTCACTTGCACGTGAACTTCTGGTATGGGAACTCACTTGCACGTGAACTACTGGTATGGGAACTCACTTGCACATGAACTACTGGTATGGGTACTCACTTGCAAGTGAACTACTGGTATGGGTACTCATATGCACGTGAACTACTGGCATGGGTACTCATTTGCACGTGAACTACTGGTATGGGTACTCACTTGCATGTGAACTACTGGTATGGGTACTCACTTGCATGTGAACTACTGGTATGGGTACTCACTTGCACGTGAACTACTGGTATGGGTACTCACTTGCACGTGAACTACTGGTATGAGTACTCACTTGCAAGTGACTCCATGGCTTCATATTTAATCTCGAAACCAGTTCCAGTCCATGACCTGTCGGTTTCAAAAGAAACGAACAGGGAACTGCTACTGGAAATGACATCACCCGGCATCATACTTCCGCAGTACGTGCCCAGCACCGTTGAACTGTTCGTGCCGTCGTAAACTCTGACCTTGTCATAGCGGCATCTTGCATTGAACTGGACGTCAAAGTGGACGAACTCTAGTCGAATTATCTGCATTTTGAATAACCGAATGATTATTTGAAAGAAAGATATTCTGTGATAATAATGTCGAAGTTCATCGAAGTTACAGATGTAATGTGAACACCTGTGTAGTGTGTGTGTGTGTTTGTGTGTGTGTGCGTGTGTGCGTGTGCGCGTGTGGTGCGTGTGGTGCGTGTGGTGCGTGTGGTGCGTGTGCGGCGTGTGCGGCGTGTGCGGCGTGTGCGGCGTGTGCGGCGTTTGAGGCGTGCGTGCGTGTGTGCGTGAGTGCGTGTGTGCGTGCGTGCACGTGGTGTGCGTGCATACGTGCGCGTGGTGTGCGTGGTGTGCGTGGTGTGCGTGCATACGTGCGCGTGGTGTGCGTGGTGTGCGTGGTGTGCGTGGTGTGCGTGGTGTGCGTGGTGTGCGTGGTGTGCGTGGTGTGCGTGGTGTGCGTGGTGTGCGTGGTGTGCGTGGTGTGCGTGGTGTGCGTGGTGTGCGTGGTGTGCGTGGTGTGCGTGGTGTGCGTGGTGCGTGCGTGGTGAGTGCGTGGTGCGTGCGTGGTGCGTGCTTGGTGCGTGCGTGGTGTGTATGGTGTGTGAGGTGTACGTGGTGTGTGTTGTGTGTGTGGTGTGTGTGTGTGGTGCGTGTGGTGCGTATGGTGCGTGTGGTGCGTGTGGTGCGTGTGGTGCGTGTGGTGCATGTGGTGCATGTGGTGCGTGTGGTGCGTGTGGTGCGTGTGGTGCGTGTGGTGCGTGTGGTGCGTGTGGTGCGTGAGTGCGTGTGGTGCGTGTGGTGCGTGTGGTGTGTGGTGGTGTGGTGTGTATGGTATGTGGTGGTGGTGTGTGGTGTGTGGTGTGTGGTGTGTGGTGTGTGGTGTGTGTGGTGATTGGTGTGTGGTGTGTGGTGTGTGGTGTGTGGTGTGTGGTGTGTGGTGTGTGGTGTGTGTGGTATGTGTGTGTGTGTGTGTGTGTGTGTGTGTGTGTGTTTGTGCGTGTGCATGCGTGACTCCACTAACATTACGGTAGCCAAAACTGGCCAACGAATTTATGTTCTATATATTCTTTATGAACAGCTCGAGGCGCCAACGTTTAAAAATGCCACCGTTCCTTGCTAAATTGTAATGAAACACACAATGGGTGGTAAAAATAAAACATAGTACTACAATAAAGGCAACATACTGTATTGTCTACGCCTTTTCATGCTGCTTACATTGAAGAGTTCCCATATGCCACATTACAATACATATAATTATATCACCCAACGCCATCAGTACAGACATAATTATATATTCGTTTATACTGCCTACCTTGGTAGTTTCGACTTGAATGTTCCACCGACAGCTCATGCGGTTTTCGTATTGTGCCTTTGTGATGCCAAACGTTCCCTCAGGATCTGTCATCATCGCCGCCCTGCCGCCACATCCTGCAGTGACCGTGAACATGCTTCCATTTTAGAGGTCATAATAACAGTTTATATATATATTTATTATGCCCAAACTTAAATCGGATGAATAGGCACACTCAGATAGAGATAATTTATACCTAAACGCCCTATCTGACGTTACAGGGGCCAATAACAGTAACACTCTACATATGAAGTTGAACACCACCTAAATTAAATAATAAATATATTGAACACATTTGGATATGTTATAATATAATATAAAAGTGAAAGTTTCCGGGACGAATATTTTTAATATTCGCTAACTAAAGTACTTATTGCAGTGTGTGTGTTACTAACGAATTACTGTCATACATTTACACGTGCAATCCTGGTGTTTGTGGACATATACTATTACACAGTTCAAAAAAACTGTTTAAAAATATGTTTACTACACTAGTCAATGTTTGCAAATCGTATTATATCTATATTCTGCTAGCGAATTATAAAAAGCTGCCTCCTATGTAGGTACATCATTAAACATTAACATTAATATTATTATATATTACATATATATATATATATATATATATATTACCTGCAACTGGAACGAAGGACGAATACTGGATGGCGAAGCCATTATATGTAACTGAGCCGTCAGTCGTGAATGTCACAAACACGACGTTCCCGGTGGCTTTGATGTCACCCGGTAGTACAGTGCCAAACAGTGTTCTTATCAATGGTGCATTGGTGTCACTTCCGTCGTAGATGCGTACTTTGTCGTATACTTCCGTGCTGAATTTCAGGAAGTGCAATCGCACAAGCTGAAATAGACCAACGTATTGAGTTGCAATCAACAAACAATATACACTCAACTACTGAATCTTCAGGAGGCTGGATAAACATCTTTATAGTAATATGCTAACTCATGAGTGTGCTGGTGTATTTCTGAGGCTCCGAGGTCCATTTGCCTCTTTCAATGTACATTCGCTTACATGGACCATGGACCATCTGGTTTACCAACTGGCGGATTATTTGAAAAGAACACCAAAGTAGTTACTTAGAGTAATTTATTTTTTGAGTAGCCAAATAGAGTTGTCAGTCAGAGTTTTTATAATTCTATACAAAGCGAAAGTCATCAACTGGTGGATGGAATTGTTAAGAAGCTAAGGATATGAAGTATTAAAAAGACAGGTTTTAAGATGACGTTGAAATGAAACTATATTTCCTGCTCATTGACAGGGAGTGAGTTCCACGGAGTTGGTGCGGCAATCGTTCGTCTTAACTATGCTGAAGTCGCAATTACTGTCGGTTAGTTACTCCACAGGTGGGTGAAATAGTATCAAATGTATAACTAAACAGGTTGTTATCATGTTACAAGTTCATCCAAACAATCGCCTACCGTGTTAGGTTCGACCTGTATCTTCCATCTACATCTCATGGAATTCTCGTACTGGTCTGGATTAATGCTAAATGTTCCTTTTGATCCTCCAAGTACAGCCACTGTGCCACTGCATCCTTCAATGTAACGTACAATAACATTGTTCCACAGTCGAAAATGCACAATGTCTGGATTAACGCTAAACGTTCCTTTTGATCCTCCAAGAACAGCCACTGCGCCACTGCATCCTTCAACGTAACATACAATAACATTGTTCCACAGTCGAAAATGCACAATGTCTGGATTAATGCTAAACGTTCCTTTTGATCCTCCAAGTACAGCCACTGCGCCACTGCATCCTTCAATGTAACATACAATAACATTGTTCCACAGTCGATAATGCACAATGCAATGATTGTTTCAATGACAACATACGGTGTAACAGAAGTACAATATTTTATATTTACGACGTCACCTCATGTTAAAATTAATACGTAGGATATAATCGCCTTATCAATTTACTAAAGTAAAAAGCGTTATACATACTTATTAAGAAACAGTGCAACTTATTGTGTTACATGAATATAAAAATCAAACAGTTATTCAATGTATGTTTTGATCATGCGACAATACCTTGTTGTCATGCGACAATACCTCTGAGAAGACTCTGATAGCCGATCCTGAAGCCGGAACCAGTAATTGTATCATCAGACAAGAAGGACACGAACACAACGTTCCCGGTGGCCGTGATGGCCCGATGTCGACCACCGCCACAGAGCGTGCGTATCAGTGGTGCAGTGTCGTCACTTCCGTCGTAGATGCTCACTCTGTCGTATTCACAATTTGTGGATTCTTCTAGTTCGAATTTGTGGAAGAGCAGTTGCACTTGCTGAATACCAAAACACACGGTTGTACATTAGGGACACATACTAATTTTACACACTGGTGACACGTGTTAAGATACAACTAAAACGTACTGAAAGACCGGATGCCATGGTATTCTTTTATTAATTCCAAAGTCAGTGTCATTGACCTATCCATCGTGTGAACTGTTGCCTAACAAAAGCTCCGTCAAGCTATCCAAAACATATATTTTGTTGATATTCTAACCAAAAAAGCGTTTCTTTATAACAAAAACATACACTGCTTATGGGAGACAACTGTATGCGGGAATGTTTTATTTTTGAGATGTAATGCAGCAATAGTAATGTAATTCACGTACACACCCGTTATCAACTTTGGTGGCAAACGTAACGTTTGTCGGAGGTCACACATATAATTTTGATTGTGACGTACGTCCTTAATGTCAGCGAAATGAAAGCAACGTTTCTTTGGTAACAGGTCAGTAAGCGGCTCTACGATCGACTCCGATAAAAAGGTTAATAAAAGTGGGAATTGATGCACATAGACATACAAAGTATTTAAAGCATACATTGCTAACAATGGAAATAAATATATCAAAGATTAAGGCGAAGGAGACCAATAAACATATTTATTTCACTGCTACAGGTTGGCACAGCGCCTCGCTGCAACCACTGATTTATATAGATCAGTGGTGGCATCACTGCAGTTGTCAGCAAGCAACTCGCAGATCTTTTTTAAAAAGTCGTCAGTTGTGCTGGTATATACTTCAAACTCAACTTTCTATATAAGTTTGTGTTTCTAAGAGGCCGAGCAGTTACGCTGCATAGTTAGTTTTCAATTATTATTATTATTGCTCTTTATGTTCGAAGTAATGCGGCATTTGTGCACATAACGAATATTCATTTATCGCGTACAAATCTGGCATTTATTTTTGACTGGACCCACAGATCAATTGTTTGTGTTTAAACAGTGTTAGGATAACATGTGCTGGCCTGCCTTGCCAGCTTCAGTCAGGTGTGATTAGTGGCTTCTTCCAGGAGGAAGTATCAGTTCAGGCCACCAGGATATCCATAAAGAGCAGTTACCCCACCAATTAGACAGGAAATGCCTTTGATGTGTGGAGACTGGAGACCATGCCACTTGGCACTGGCTGACAATGCCTAACTGCTAAGAACAAGAACTGTCAGTCTTCCTCTGTAGAAGTAAGATGGCTCAAGTCAAACTGCCTTCTACACTAGTATAATCCGGTGCCAGTAGCCTGGTCCAGAGGGGATTTTGAGCCTGTTATATGGACATGTGAGAACCCTCTCAACAATCAGTAGTTTACGATCAGAAAATATAAATTGCTAACTAATTCTAATATCAGCAGATTGCAAATTGCAACACTGCCTTTGTGCACCAGACTCAACCTTTGAACAACTCGTGTTCATGCAGTACAATGGCAAATCGATTATAAGATCATAGGATGCCACTGAAATTAATGCCAGCGGTGTGAATTTCATTGTTCCTCATAAAAAATGATCAACTGCCATTGCATATTCACTTGTGCTGAGTTATATCAATTATATTAATTAATAATTTTAAAATACGTTAAAATTTGTTCTCATACCTTTACTTTGCCCCAGGTCTGCTTATCACCTTCAGGCATTTACATTATAATGACAACGGTTCTATTTGTCTTAAAAATGGAATTCCAAGTACGACATGGTTGTCACCCAGCGCCGTGCATTTGTTAATATTGTAAACAACAACGATTAATAAAGAGGATACATTTTTTATGATTCCATGTCATCTGTTGTGGGCTGCGGGGCGGGTGCGGGCTGACTTTTGACTAATTACTGCGGGGCGGGGCGGGTTGCGGGCCAAGTTACTGCGGGGTGGGGCGGGCTGCGGGCCAGGATGTGGCAAAATATGCGGGGCGGGGCGGGCTGCGGGCTGAGTTGTAATATGCGGGGCGGGCTGCGGGCTGAGTTGTAATATACGGGGCGGGCTGCGGGCTGAGTTGTAATATGCGGGGCGGGCTGCGGGTCAAATGACATAGTTGCGGGGCGGGTGCGGGCTCAGATTTCCAGCCCGCACAGGGCTTTAATATTTACTCTTTCAGAGATTTGGCAATTAGGCTGACTGGCGCAAACATGTTGTACATATTATAAATTGTAGTGGCACTTTGTGCCGGTGGGCACATGTTTGTATGTAAGCATATTTTACTCATGTTAAAAGCGTGTAATTCGAATAAAAACTGTCTATCGACTGCAGAGACGTTAAACGTTGATGCATTCTGAATACATTATGGAATTTGCGTGGGTTTGTGTGAATTCCAACTAAACTCAAACGTAACACAAACTCATGTGAGCAATCATCACCACCTATTTTCGCTCGTTCGTGTTCAGAGTTCGGAAATTCACCCGAATGTTTTGTTTATAATATAGCACTGTGGTTTCTTTAATTTATGTTGACGTCATATTTCAAACATTCATGAAAGGTAACTGATAACTTCATAATAACGTGTGTGTATGTGTGTGTGTGTGTGTGTGTGTGTGTGTGTGTGTGTGTGTGTGTGTGTGTGTGTGTGTGTGTGTGTGTGCCTATGCCTGAGCGCGTGTGGGCGTGGGTGCTAGAGTGTGTGTACATGCGTGTGTATGTGCATGCCTGGGGAAGTATTTGAATAATAAAAACA
>JAHLWY010006343.1:0-23966 GCA_020002185.1 Paraescarpia echinospica | reverse complement strand
GGTCAGTATGACATATGTGTAAGACTTACCAATATACATGTTGCTGTGTGTGGTCAGTATGAGATATGTGTAACACTTACTAATATACATGTTGCCGTGTGTGGTCAGTATGAGATATGTATAAGACTTACCAATATACATGTTGCCGTGTGTGGTCAGTATGAGATATGTGTAAGACTTACAAATATACATGTTGTTGTGTGGTCAGTATGAGATATGTGTAAGACTTACCAATATACATGTTGCTGTGTGTGGTCAGTATGAGATATGTGTAAGACTTACTAATATACATATTGCTGTGTGTGGTCAGTATGATATATGTATAAGACTTACCAATATACATATTGCTTTGTGTGGTCAGTATGAGATAATTATTATGTATAAGACTTACCAATATACATGTTGCTGTGTGTGGTCAGTATGAGATATGTGTAAGACTTACCAATATACATATTGCTATGTGTGGTCAGTATGATATATGTATAAGACTTACCAATATACATATTGCTGTGTGTGGTCAGTATGAGATATGTATAAGACTTACCAATATACATGTTGCCGTGTGTGGTCAGTATGAGATATGTGTAAGACTTACCAATATACATGTTGCCGTGTGTGGTCAGTATGATATGCAAGACTTACCATATACATGTTGCTGTGTATCAGTATGAGATATGTGTAAGACTTACCAATATACATGTTGCTGTGTGTGGTCAGTATGAGATATGTATAAGACTTACCAATATGCATGTTGCTGTGTGTGGTCAGTATGACATATGTGTAAGACTTACCAATATACATGTTGCTGGGTGTGGTCAGTATGAGATATGTATAAGACTTACCAATATACATGTTGCTGTGTGTGGTCAGTATGTGATATGTATAAGACTTACCAATATACATGTTGCTGTGTGTGGTCAGTATGTGATATGTATAAGACTTACCAATATACATGTTGCTGTGTGTGGTCAGTATGTGATATGTATAAGACTTACCAATATACATGTTGCTGTGTGTGGTCAGTAAGTGATATGTATAAGACTTACCAATATACATGTTGCTGTGTGTGGTCAGTATGTGATATGTATAAGACTTACCAATATACATGTTGCTGTGTGTGGTCAGTATTAGATATGTATAAGACTTACCAATATACATGTTGCTGTGTGTGGTCAGTATGAGATATGTGTAAGACTTACCAATATACATGTTGTTGTGTGTGGTCAGTATGAGATATGTATAAGACTTACCAATATACATGTGTGGTCAGTATGACATATGTGTAAGACTTACCAATATACATGATGCTGTGTGTGGTCAGTATGAGATATGTATAAGACTTACCAATATACATGTTGCTGTGTGTGGTCAGTATGAGATATGTATAAGACTTACCAATATACATGTTGCTGTGTGTGATCAGTATGAGATATGTGTAAGACGTGTGTGTTCAGTATGAGATATGTGTAAGACTTACCAATATACATGTTGCTGTGTGTGGTCAGTATGAGATATGTATAAGACTTACCAATATACATGTTGCTGTGTGTGGTCAGTATGACATATGTGTAAGACTTACCAATATACATGTTGCTGTGTGTGGTCAGTATGAGATATGTATAAGACTTACCAATATACATGTTGCTGTGTGTGGTCAGTACGAGATATGTATAAGACTTACCAATATACATGTTGCTGTGTGTGGTCAGTATGACATATGTGTAAGACTTACCAATATACATGTTGCTGTGTGTGGTCAGTATGAGATATGTATAAGACTTACCAATATACATGTTACTGTGTGTGGTCAGTATGAGATATGTGTAAGACTTACCAATATACATGTTGCTGTGTGTGGTCAGTATGAGATATGTGTAAGACTTACCAATATACATGTTGCTGTGTGTGGTCAGTATGAGATATGTATAAGACTTACCAATATACATGTTGCTGTGTGTGGTCAGTATGACATATGTGTAAGACTTACCAATATACATGTTGCTGGGTGTGGTCAGTATGAGATATGTGTAACACTTACTAATATACATGTTGCCGTGTGTGGTCAGTATGAGATATGTATAAGACTTACCAATATACATGATGCCGTGTGTGGTCAGTGCGAGATATGTATGACTTACCAATATACATGTTGCTGTGTGTGGTCAGTATGAGATATGTGTAAGACTTACCAATATACATGTTGCCGTGTGTGTTCAGTATCACATATGTGTAAGACTTAACAATATACATGTTGCCGTGTGTTCAGTATGAGATATGTGTAAGACTTACCAATATACATGTTCCTGTGTGTGGTCAGTATGAGATATGTGTAAGACTTAACAATATACATGTTGCCGTGTGTGTTCAGTATGAGATATGTGTAAGACTTAACAATATACATGTTGCTGTGTGTGGTCAGTATGAGATATGTGTAAGACTTAACAATATACATGTTGCCGTGTGTGTTCAGTATGAGATATGTGTAAGACTTAACAATATACATGTTGCCGTGTGTGTTCAGTAAGACATATGTATAAGACTTAACAATATACATGTTGCCATGTGTTCAGTATGAGATATGTGTAAGACTTAACAATATACATATTGCTGTGTGTGTTCACTTTGAGATATGTATAAGACTTACCAATATACATGTTGCTGTAAGTGTTCAGTATGAGATATGTGTAACACTTACTAATATACATGTTGCCGTGTGTGTTCACTTTGAGATATGTGTAAGACTTACCAATGTACATGTTGCCGTGTGTGTTCACTTTGAGATATGTGTAAGACATACCAATATGCATGTTGCCGTGTGTGTTCACTTTGAGATATGTGTAAGACTTACCAATATACATGTTGCCGTGTGTTCACTTTGAGATATGTGTAACACTTACCAATATACATATTGCCGTGTGTTCACTTTGAGATATGTGTAAGACTTACCAATATACATGTTGCCGTGTGTGTTCACTTTGAGATATGTGTAAGACTTACCAATATACATGTTGCTGTGTGTGGTCAGTAGAAGATATGTGTAAGACTTACCAATATACATGTTGCCGTGTGTGTTCACTTTGAGATATGTGTAAGACTTACCCATATACATATTGCTGTGTGTGTTCACTTTGAGATATGTGTAAGACTTACCAATATACATGTTGCCGTGTGTGTTCACTTTGAGATATGTGTAAGACTTACCAATATACATGTTGCTGTGTGTGGTCAGTAGGAGATATGTGTAAGACTTACCAATATACATGTTGCCGTGTGTGTTCACTTTGAGATATGTGTAAGACTTACCAATATACATATTGCCGTGTGTGTTCACTTTGAGATATGTGTAAGACTTACCAATATACATACTGCCGTGTTTGTTCAGCATGGATAATAGTCCTCCAGATTATCCCTCTACAAAGCTGAATCCGTCGATCTCAAGAGTTCCTTTCCTCACAGTCCTGAAGTCAACAACATCGTCCATATTAATGTACTCATACCACAGCTAATATCACAAATACCTGGGTTTTATTTTTAAACGGAAAAAATTGCTTTAAATTTATATTGGTTAAAGTGTGATCAAAAATTAGCTATTAATATGATGTAAAATCAGTATGTGTAAATGTTGGGAATCTTGCATCACCATTTTCTAACTGGAGTCTTCAGTTGCAAATATTTGATGGAATGTCTTCAGTTGCCACCATTTTGGAGTCTTCAGAAAGTTGCCACCATTTTGCACATAACAGATATTTAAACCTATTTTGTTTCATTAAAGTAAGTGACACATCACTGGAATCGAAATGTGGGAAAACGCAATACATGATGAGAAGTTATACTACTGACAATAGCGTAACAATTTGTTTCACTTATACTCAAATCAGTCAACTGCCTAAGAAGTTTTCTTTATTCACTGACAAGTAACCTATCCATCACGAGACCTGTTGCCTAGCAAAACCTCCTTATACATACTGCTTAAACATACATCCACACAAGGGATATGCCTAGGATAATTGCAGACCTGTAAACTAAATACATACTTGTGGTAATGTAATGTTTACATCATCCGTTTGTGGCAATGTAATGTTTACAGCACACCCATCAGGACAATGTAATGTTTATAGCACACCATATATATGACAATGACATGTTTACAGCACAACACAACCCCCTGTGGCAATGTAAGAAGGTTAATTAAAATGATAACTATCTATCAACAATCAATCTGTTAATATTAGATTGTATAGTGTTAACATGTTGATGTGGCTACCAGTCTGCAACTACAACAGTGTTACATGTATGGATGGAACATAGCTCTGCCATTCACCCTCTTTATAGTCTTGCCACCTACCTCTCCAATACAACCATCAAAGCTGGTATCCATCCCCACCCCAGGGGCAACCCTCACACCCCCAAGTTCCAAGGGTCTCTTCAGATTGAGCCCAATAGTTCGGCCACGGGACAAACCTTCGGACAAACTTACCCTCTCACACACTCTGGCCACCGACAGACTTACCCTCTCACAGACTTACCATCTCACAGTCTTACCCTATCACAGACATACCCTCTCACAGACTTATCCTCTCACACACTTACCCCCTCTCAGACTAACCCTCTCACAAACTTACCCTCTCTCAGACTTAACCTCTCACATACTCTCTCTTAGACTTACCCTCTCCCAGACTTACCCTCTCACATATTGTTTCTCAGACTTACTCTCTTTCACACTTACCCTCTCTCAAACTTACTCTCTCACATACTCTCTCTCAGACTTACCTTCTCACAGACTTACCCTCTCGAAGACTTCCTCTCTCACAGATTTACCCTCTCACAGACTTCTTCACCTTGTAAATGTTTGCTACATTAGAGTAGGGTCCAGCACAGATGATTGCCCTCACCAGCTGTTTGTTGTCTGTGACAAATAAACACATCTGTACAGTACAGTACATATACACCACATGCTTGTACTGCACAGTACACACACACACAACATGTTTGTACAGAACAGTACACACACAACACATGTTTGTACAACACAGTACACATGTTTGTACAACACACTACACACACAACACATGTTTGTACAGCACAGTACACACACAACACATGTTTGTACAGCACAGTACACATACAACATGTTTGAACAGCACAGTACACACACAACACGTGTCTGTACACCACAGTACACACACAACACATGTTTGTACAGCACAGTACACACACAATACATGTTTGTACAGCACAGTACACATACAACACATGTTTGAACAGCACAGTACACACACCACACGTGTCTGTACAACACAGTTCACACACAACACGTGTCTGTACAGCACTGTACACAGACAACACATATTTGTACAGCACAGTACACACACAACACATGTCTGTACAGCACAGTACACACACAACACATGTTTGTAAGCACAGTACACACACAACACATGTTTGTACAGCACAGTACACATACACTGCATGTCTGTACAGAACAGTTCACATACTAAATACGTCTGTACAGCACAGTACACACAATGTATGTTTGTACAGCACAGTATATACAACATGTGTATGTACAGTACAGTACATATAAACACATGTCTGTACAGCACAGTACAACAGATGTATATACAGCACAGTACATATAAATACATGTATGTACAGCACAGTACATACAACATATTTATGTAGAGTACAGTACACATACAAAAGATGTCTGTACAGCACAGTACATACAACATGTCTGTACAGCACAGTACACATACAACATATGAATGTACAGCACAATACATACAACATATTTCTGTAGAGTACAGTACACATACAACACCTGTCTGTACTGCACAGTACATACAACAGATGTCTGTACAACACAGTACACATACAAAACATGTCTGTACAGCACAGTACATACAACATACTTCTGTAGAGTACAGTACACATACACCACATGTCTGTACAGAACAGTTCACATACTACATATGTCTATACAGCACAGTACATACAATGTATGTCTGTACAGCACAGTATATACAACATATGTATGTACAGTACAGTACATATAAACACATGTCTGTACAGCACAGTACAACATATGTATGTACAGCACAGTACATATAAATACATGTATGTACAGCACAGAGCACATACAACACATATGTGCAGTACAGAGAGCACATACAACACATGTCTGTACAGCACAGTACATACAGCATATTTCTGTAGAGTACAGTACACATACAACAGACGTCTGTACAGCACAGTACATACAACATGTCTGTACAGCACAGTACACATACAACAGATGAATGTACAGCACAGTACATACAACATATTTTTGTAGAGTACAGTACACATACAACACCTGTCTGTACAGCACAGTACATACAACAGATGTCTGTACAGCACAGTACATATACAAAACATGTCTGTACAGCACAGTATATACAACATATGTACGTACGGTATAGTACATATAAACACATGTCTGTGCAGCACAGTACAACACATGTATGTACAGCACAGTACATATAAACACATGTCTGTACAGCACAGTACAACACATGTATGTACAGCACAGTACATATAAATACATGTCTGTACAGCACAGAGCACATACAACAGATGTCTGTACAGCATAGTACACATACAAAACATGTCTGTACAGCAATCTGTACAGTACAGTACACATGTCGCACATAATGCAGATATCTGGTATAGCACATAATGGTAACATTAGCAAAACGTCTACCACAGTCTAAACAACAACAAAACACAATTTGTATAATTTATTTCTTTGTATAATAATTAAAAAATTATTGAATAAACACTGCATAAAGATAAGTTACATTCCACGTTCAAAGACAGGCATCAGACCAACTCAAAAATCACTTCTTTGGGCATATGACGGTTCAGTTATTGTCGTTTAATTAAGTGACTAACTTTTTTAGATTTACTGTTTAAATCAGTTTTAAACAATTCTATGTAAAGCTACCAAGAGTATTTTATTGTAGATTTGGGTGCTATACAAGTTTTCACCATTTATTGTTATAAATGTCTTTGAGGTACTTCTGCCTCATCTCTGCCAGCGTGCTCTGCTGCGCCCAGCCTCTGTACCTGAGTTGCGGTTGGCATCAGCTGCTTTCAGGTTATCTGACTTGATGAAACCCATCTCATGCAGGAACTGGGCAAACTGACGTCTCATGTCCTGTAGCATCTAAACACAACACAGGAGGTACACAACTGACAGACATTCTTCCAACAAATGCACCAGGTGGATGAGGGTTGAGATTGCATGATGTAGGGCTTCCATGCTGGGCGGTTGCATTGCCTTGCCTACAAATGTCTCTAAACATCCCAGCTTCAACATCTGTGACAAAAATAAAATGGGTAAAAACACACACAGGGTGTTAATGCTCATATTCTGGCATGGTGACTAAACATATAAAATATTTGTGAATATTTGAGTCAAATATTAATTATGACCATATGGTGCAAATGTTTTAAGACATTTTATCATTTTAATATTTCCTTGATAATATTATCAAACATTGTACAATTTCTCTGTGAGGTATTTAATGTGTTTCTAATTACACCATCCTATGTGTGAAATAACATGTTACGATGTGCTGACCTTGATCTGTAGACAGAGTTCCTTCAATCGTGTCCTGAGGGTCTCTGGCAGTTGGTGGTCAGAGAAGTGCCGACTGTGATACTCTGTGTACAAGTGATAACAGATATCCGGCTATACCCTAAGAGGAAAGACTCATGGGTTGATATGTGTAACCTGCAAAGTGAGTACTAATCATGATCTTTAAAATGATACCTCATTTGTTGAAATATCTTCAGTAGTTTTTGATTTATTGCTAAAATTGAAGCAACATTTCAAAAAGTGACATTTAAAAAAACGAGGTGATTTTGATTTATGTTTCTTGATGTGTGGGTTCGTAAATACAGGCATTTTTTTAGTTTGTGATTATTTGTAGAGGAAAATAAACCAGACATTGAAAGATGAGATTATTAAACATGCATTTCTGCCAAAATCACAAAATTTATGGGACATGACCTAGACAGATATTTTTGGCTCGTGGGCAGTTTAAATACCATTTCTGCATCTCTGTGAAGCATTCAACCACACCACAACTACTGCGTAAAAATCATCCATATACATGTACCTCTATATTCAGGAAAAAATTGCCCAAGCTTGGACATGGCAGCAAGAGGATTCAAAATTGTTTTCTCTCGATTGAGTCTGCTGTTCTAACCACTGCACTACGACACCCCAAGAGCTCCCTTGCTATCAGAGTACATGTGGCCTGACTCACCTTCCAGCCCGGCCCCGATGCTGCTTGGCATTGGCCCGACTCACCCACTGAGACTTCAAGGTTGAGATGTTGTTGGCCGGGTCAAAGTTCTTCATCTTGACTTTACCCCCATCAACAACAAAGACAACATCATCTATTGTGATACTGCAAGAGACAAACAGAATGGCTAAATTCAACACAGGTGACATTGATGTGACCTCCATCAAGTTTAGCTGTGCCAACAATGTTAGTAACAGGTATATATATGAATTAAAGTACAATTGTTGCATGACATCTCATAAATCAGACGTTCCCACAGTTGTCACTTTAAAAACTTTAACTTATGTTTTTCTCATCAACAATCACTTTTGTGGACAGAATTTCAACAAAATATATGATGAAATGCATAAATGCATCATGAGTTTGGCATCCATTTTTGATGGCTTAACGGAGGTTTTGCTAAGCAACAGGTCATGGGATGGATAGGTCATTAACTCAGACAAAACACATAATAATTTTAATTCACAGTTACTCTGAATAGGTTTCAACAAGCTACTGTTAACATTTTGTCAACAATATTATCAACCCGAGCAGACCAATGGATATCCGTAGCAGGTTTCGGCAGTGTTGGTTGCTATGACGATCTTGTGGACACCTGGTGGTGGCTTTGAGAAGACTTCACGTTGGTTGGTGGTCGGAATGCGGGAATGCGGTGGGATAATGACAACCCAACCTTAGGGGCACCAGAAGGCAGGGATGACAAGGGGGAACACTCTGGGACATAGGGTGTGGTATAACTGCTGAAGTTGTGACAGAGCGCACGTACGGATCCTCCAGTCAGCTGTGCATGCGCGTGCGCGTGCGTGTCTGTGTGTGATATTCATATACCCACAGAACAAACACTGGAGCTGATAACTACATTTTTTGTGTCATCGAGATAGTTTGTCTATGCAAATGCATATACGACAAACCCTTATACACACACATACACATGCATACACATATATACAGTGTAGTAAAAGTTGTTAATGTAAATATAACTACCTCTATGCAGGGCTATGTCTCTACACAGTACATCATTCAGTGCCTTGATGTCACCAGCTCCAGGCAGTGACAAGTCACACACAGTGTCAACAACAGTGTCAACAACACAATCTCAACAACAGACGGTCACACAGATTTTGTAAACATGAAATACTCTCACAAACAATTCTAGAAAGAGCAAAAATTAAGTAGTCCCACAGATAATGTAAAATTTACATCATTACACAGAGAGGGTACATATTCAACACTAACATCATAGTTCCTGTAGTTTATTTTACATGTTGTGGTTGGCTTCATTGAAAATCATTGTAATGATTTATTTATATTAACTTACATAACAAGAAGAATTAATTTATTTGATAATCGTTGATTAGAATTAAATGTTTCATGACATTTAATGAAGACATGTAAGTATGGAAGAGTGACACTAGAGATGGTACAATATATTATGCATAATTTACTTTAAAAACAGAACAATGTCTGTGCACTTTAACACAAATAGGTGTCCTGCTTGGAACTGACCGGCTTATTCCAGACAATGTACTGGACAAGTGCTGCGGCCAGGTCAATGTCCACCTTGTCATCAGCCACTGATTGCAGGACACTGAGCATGCGAGGAGAATACCTGCACACACATCATGACACAGGACAATATCAGGATCAATACAACGGTAAGTTCCTACATACAGCCTATAGCATGACATCAAATTTTAAGTTCTGCTCAAAGCAATTTACACTTTACCCCCTTGCAGACATGTCCATTCCAATACCAACTCAACTCTCTGGGAAGCATTCAGCCATGTTGTAATTACTGCATGAACACTATTCAGTTACATATATATATATCCAATGCTGTGTATAGTTAGGTACTCGTTTATAATCCATCTCATAGCTGGTGGAACTGCCACAATGTTAGCAGAATGATTCTGAAACAATACATGTCATCCAAACAGGTTGTCTACGTATAACTAGATTATCACAATCCAAGTCCCTGTTTTTCCCTGGCACCCCTCACCAGCCACGTATGCTGTCGATCCACAGATCGTACTCTCATCTCTTCTCCATCAACTTGCACTTCTTACAGCTGTGCATTTTGCGCGGGAATCTGTAGTCCGGTGGCAGGTTGTAGTTGCACACCAACACGTAGGGAAGAAGGCAACCCAAAGAAAACACACGCTGCACTCTTCTTTTTGTGTGAATATTATCATACTTTTAGAGCCGCTTCTATAAATGAATATATTTAAAGTAGTTTTACAATATTTTAGTATATTTATTTGTTAGCAGTTTTATCTTTTTATACTTTTTCTAGTATGACTAATGCTTTTAACATGTTTATTTTGTTAACGTTTCCTTTATGTAAAGTACTACTATGAATGTATGTAAAGTGCCCAAGAGCAATTTCGATTGATCGAGCGTTATATAAATACCTTTATTATAATTATTCTTTAACTAAAGCAATGAACATTTGCAAATTGTAATAATTTCAGCTGGATTTACTTAACATAATGACAATACTTCTACAGGACTGATCAAGATAATACAAACTTTTGACTGCTGTATCAACATATGTAAAATAATGCATACAAGAACCACATGGCAGCATGCACATATTATCACTTCCACTTGTATGATCCTTTCAATTATCCACCAACTTTGCCCTGTATGACAGAAATGAATACTAATGGTAAAAGGTGACATACCCAATAATTTAAACCTATCACAAACTGAATATGTTAAACTTAATCAAATTATGTGGGAGAACTCAAAACAGTCATTTGCAGATGTACTAAGAACATTAATTTACTGAAGTACTCAGAGAACAGCCACTTTTGGAAGATAACCAAGATAACAGTCATTTACGGAAGTACTGAGAGAACAGTGACTTACTGAAATAACGAGAGAACAGTTACTGAAGTACCAAGAGAACATTCACTTAATGAAGTATAGAGAGAACAGTCACTTACTGAAGTACTGAGAGAACAGTCATTTACTTAAGTACTGAGAGAACAGTCACTAAAGTACCAAGAGAATATTCACTTACTGAAGTATAGAGAGAACAGACACTTACTGAAGTACTGAGAGAACAGTCATTTACTTAAATACCGAGAGAACAGTCACTTACATAAGTATCGAGAGAACATTCACTAAAGTACCAAGAGAATATTCACTTACTGAAGTATAGAGAGAACAGTCACTTACTGAAGTACTGAGAGAACAGTTGCTTACTGAAGTACCGAGAGAACAGTCACTAAAGTACCAAAATAATATTCACTTACTGAAGTATAGAGAGAACAGTCACTTACTGAAGTACTGAGAGAACAGACACTTACTGAAGTACTGAGAGAACAGTCATTTACTTAAGTACCGAGAGAACAGTCACTTACTTAAGTACCGAGAGAACATTCACTAAAGTACCAAGAGAATATTCACTTACTGAAGTATAGAGAGAACAGTCACTTTCTGAAGTACCGAGAGAACAGTCACTAAAGTACCAAGAGTATATTCACTTACTGAAGTATAGAGAGAACAGTCACTTACTGAAGTACTGAGAGAACAGTCACTTACTGAAGTACCGAGAGAACAGTCACTAAAGTACCAAGAGAATATTCACTTACTGAAGTATAGAGAGAACAGTCACTTACTGAAGTACCGAGAGAACAGTCACTTACTGAAGTACCGAGAGAACAGTCACTAAAGTATCAAGAGAATATTCACTTACTGAAGTATAGAGAGAACAGTCACTTACTGAAGTACCGAGAGAACAGTCACTGAAGTACCAAGAGTATGTTCACTTAGTGAAGTATAGATAAAACAGTCACTGAAGTACCAAGAGTATATTCACTTACTGAAGTATAGAGAGAACAGTCACTAAAGTACCAAGAGAATATTCACTTACTGAAGTATAGAGAGAACAGTCACTTACTGAAGTACTGAGAGAACAGTCGCTTACTGAAGTACCGAGAGAACAGTCACTAAAGTACCAAAAGAATATTCACTTACTGAAGTATAGAGAGAACAGTCACTTACTGAAGTACTGAGAGAACAGTCACTTACTGAAGTACCGAGAGAACAGTCACTAAAGTACCAAGATAATATTCACTTACTGAAGTATAGAGAGAACAGTCACTTTCTGAAGTACCGAGAGAACAGTCACTAAAGTACCAAGAGTATATTCACTTACTGAAGTATAGAGAGAACAGTCACTTACTGAAGTACCGAGAGAACAGTCACTAAAGTACCAAGAGAATATTCACTTACTGAAGTATAGAGAGAACAGTCACCTACTGAAGTACTGAGAGAACAGTCACTGAAATACCAAGAGTATATTCACTTAGTGAAGTATAGAGAAAACAGTCACTGAAGTACCAAGAGTATATTCACTTACTGAAGTATAGAGAGAACAGTCACTAAAGTACCAAGAGTATATTCACTTACTGAAGTATAGAGAGAACAGTCACCTACTGAAGTACTGAGAGAACAGTCACTTACTGAAGTACCGAGAGAACAGTCACTGAAATACCAAGAGTATATTCACTTACTGAAGTATAGAGAGAACGGTCACTAAAGTACCAAGAGTATATTCACTTACTGAAGTAGAGAGAACAGTCACTTACTGAAGTACCGAGAGAACAGTCACTGAAGTACCAAGAGAACATTTACTTACTGAAGTATCGAGAGAACAGTCACTAAAGTACCAAGAGAACATTTACTTACTGAAGTACTGAGAGAACAGTCACTTACAGAAGTACCAAGAGAACAGTCACTAAAGTACCAAGAGAATATTCACTTACTGAAGTATAGAGAGAACAGTCACTTACTGAAGTATCGAGAGAACAGTCACTAAAGTACGAAGAGAACATTTACTTACTAAAGTACTGAGAGAACAGCCACTTGTGGAAGTACCAAGGTAACAGTCATTTACAGAATTACTGAGAGAACAGACACTTACTGAAGTATCAAGAGAACAGTCACTTACTAAAATACTTAGAGAACATGTGTGCGTTGAGCGTGGCACTCATCAAGTTTGTGGTCTGGCCGTCCAGCTGTCAACTCCTTCAAGATGATCACGAGGAAGTCCGACTGCAAGTCTCACTCGTGGATCTCATCGAGGATCACACGTGACGTCCTCGACAGCCACCTGGTGACAGCCAACCAAACCAATGTGTACTTCCTTGAATGGACTGATGATCTGTTTCTTAGTTGTGAATGTTAGACCTGATTACCTTACAAGGAACTTTGATTCTATTGTGCACATTTCAACCGCATCCAGCGGTCTTCTTCAGCAGAATGAAGTTACAGGTCACATGACAGTTGTCATGTGACGCAAGCTGGAGAAGGACTGGTGTACTTATTTGTCAACATTATGGAGCATGATATTGACTAAATATTGTACTAAATTTAGTTAACTTGATTGTGTTTTGTCTTCCACAAGTTCCTCTATTCATGCACTGATACAACCATCTGTTACACCTACATTTACAATTATCATACCTAGAGCTATATATGAAGCAATCATTTCAAATACTTTATTATGACTTTCCCAGTTTTAATTGTAACTTAAGTTAGATATAGATGGCAAACAGAAGTCTTTGGTATAGCGAGAGTACAGTTCTTAACAATAATGTGTCTCTCAGATGGGAAGCTAACTGGCTGGAGGTACTAGTTAAATGCTGTATATTTTTTCTCACATATTTTTCAATATAAACATATATTTTGCTTGGACTGACAAAGATGAAATAACACTCGGACGTGTGCAGTATACTGCCCTTGTGACATCTTTCAACTAAAAGCAAACTGGTCAGCAGAGTCCTATAATTGTTCACATCTTTTTCTCGCTAAAATATTCAATGATTCATTGTTATCTCCATCACTCTGGGATGACTAGGGCCCGCTTCATTAAGATTCTAAAGAGCTCATCAGGCCAATTTTGTTCTTTAAAATCAAATCCTCTCCTCAACAGTGATCTGGATTCTATCAACACGAGCACGAGCAGGCAGGACACTGTCATTGGTGGTGTGTCATGGAAGTAGTGTCCTCTGTCATATAATAGTGGCTGTTTTTGTTATTTTAATAAAATATTTTCCTAAAGAGCTCATTAACTTAAAGAAATGATCCGTGGGCTTCACTAGACACTAAAGGATGACTCACGAGTCACTTTGTAGCCACGTCAGCATAATGCCAGTCGTACAGTACAGGACAGAGCCTTGTTGTCATGGCTGCTGTCTTCAACAAACAGACACATCAACCCATTAACTGGTAAATTACATAAAGTGCTACACAGTGTGTAGTCTAACTGCTCATGATACAGTTAGACTTCCTGTTTCATTACAGATGAAAAAAGTGCAGTGAATTTTTGAGAAATGATTTTCTTTTAAAATTCACCTCCTCTGACATAAATACATTTGAGTAGTCAGATTTCCAGGTGTGATTGTGTAGGTGTTGACTGTAAAATGGTGGGTTTCTAGATGATTTGAATAAGTGGAAGGATATTTGGCAACAATTTGTCTGTTTGACCCTTTGGCGGAGTAATGCTTGCCGGCATTCGTAAATATTGATGGGTGTCACACATACTGGCCTTTTATGAGAGCTAGAAATAAGAGATTTTGACTAAACTCGACCAGCATGTCAACGAGATGATAACAACATGTGAGAATTCTTGTAGGTCACGTTTTCTTATAATCAGACAAAACGTTAACATGGTCGCCAATACATATATATACATGACACAAGTGAAAAAAACATCTGCCTTCATACATATCAAATTGAGAAATGTGGCTTTGAGAAATACACCTTGATCTGATACAGTAACTGTCACTACATAGTACAATGGAAAAACGTACTTCAACAAAATAGTAGCAATTATCTTTATTATTATTTTAACTGTGAAGCGCTGTGGTAGGTAATGATTTACTTTAAAAAGTGCTAAATCAAGAACAGGCATTATTATAACACTATGATGTTGTTGTTGTTTGTGTGTGTGGGCGAGCGTGCATGCGTGCGTGCGTGCGTGCGTGCGTGCATGCATGTGTGGGTGTGTGTGAGAGACAGAGAGAGTGAGACACACACAGAGAGAGAAAAAACAATGATGATTACAAACACAGCCACATTTAGTTCAGTTGAAATAAGTTGGTGGACTGAGACTTGAGGCACTAACGTCTGCCACAACTTACAACTCTAGTCTGATCTGGTTTCCAACACTCTCCACAGAGCTTGCCTCGCTCCTCTGCCACTCGATCGGCCACCTACAGGCAGAACTACAAAACTACAACTGCAAGATATACAGAAATATTGGCCTACAGGTTATGTCTAGTTTGCTCATTTCTTCATTTTATATGCAAATAGTTACTGTTTACAAACCCCAAAACAGAGGTTTACTACATTTGACTAACAGTTAGTAGTTTTTAGTAAGACAAAATAATTGGCTCTTGTGGTGCTAAATTTTTTTTTTTCGTTTTAGATTGTTTCAACTTTCAACTATTGCGTACAGCAATGGCACTGATCTGTCGTGGTTGAGTGCACACGATGCGACACAGAGAACCATCACCGCGGGCAACATAGTCTTCTAGGATGAACCGAGTTACCTGGCAGACGAGAGCAATCTGCTGTGATCACTTTTAGCTGAGAGTCATGAAGCACAACATTGCATATTGTAATGTTTTCACAGAAATAATGCTCAAAGATATTTAATTACAATTCTTTCAAAATTTTTTTTATTTCTTTCTTGAAATGTTAACTACAGGTAATCACGTCAAATTAATTTTAATTATTTAGCAGAGAAATATAATGCGACACCAATGTTACACCAGAGTGACATCAGTGCGACACCAGTGCAACACCAACATGACACCAGTGCGACACCAATGTGACACCAGTGCGACACCAATGCAACACTAATGTGACATCAGTGTGCCAACGGTATGACACCAGAATGACACCAGCATGATGCCAGTGTGACACCAGTGTGAGGTCAGTGTGACACCAGCATGATACCAATGTGACACCAGTAACACACATGACTTGACACTATTGAACTCATCTGCATCCGGTGTCACTATGACGCTCATCTGACTGACACGACGCAATGACACTGACTTGCGTGGTCTTGCCGCACCCTGTCTCTTCGCTGATGACAATCACCTGGTTGGAGATGATGTGGCTCATGAGTTGCTACAGGGAATACAACATTACACGATTAACTCTTGACGTGTCATAAGAATACAGAGGGTATAAAGAGAGATCTGTGTACAAATAAATAAATATACTTACATAGCGCCAAGTCTAGTTAGAAACTATTCAAGACGTTTTACATGTAAAATAGTAACACATCAAAAAAGTAATTAAGTATAAAATAAAAATACAATATAAAAAAGTTTGTTTTAAATATTTGTATTGTTTTGTCACATAAACAAACGATATAACTAATAAAAGCTTAATGCCAAGTCTAAAAGTCATAATAGCAGTTAGAATGTTGAATAAAAGAGAGTGTTTAACAGTGCTCTTAAAAGTCTCATTGTTCATTTACAAACTGTGGCCATGATCAAGTGACCACTCCAGCCAATGGCTCATTCACCACACACTGAAATTAATTCAGGGCCAGGTTGCTCATGCAGCCACCCCAATATCAGAGAGAGGGCCTATTCAGTTATAAATAAAGACGTTTTTGAAGAAAAAAATAGGCAAAATGTGAATTTTTTTATACAGATTTCTTGTGCATAGTTGCAGTACCCGAAGATATGTCTATGCAAAATTAGAGAAAAAGTTGCTGAACGGTTTCTGAGATATGGCAGCTAATGGCACACGGTGGATGTGGAGTAATGGCATAAGTCCATTGGACCTTTGGCCCAAAGTACTAAAAACGGGTGAAATCAATCAGTATAATGTGGCGTGGCAATACACATTCAGTGTAGGAAAACGTTTCACTCAAGGGAAACCAGTTCCACTTGAGATCTAAATGGGGGTTACAGTAATGTCTCAAGAGAGGTGCAGTATAAGGTTTGTGGGAGCCTTTAAACGCAGGTCTATAAAATAATGCACCCACAAGACATTATGGGCCTGATTTGGCTGTAGTCTAATTCTGAAGTTTGATAGCACTTCCGTACCATGATATAAAGCTACGAATATAACAACATATAACGTTTGCACTTCAAGTGGATGAAGGCAAAGTATCGAAACAAGTGAGAGTGCGACACGGCAAGATGTCAAATCCGGAAAGAAACCCTCTTGGACATCTGAAGGGTTTATTCAGTTTGACCAGTCACATGGACACAGTTGACTGTAGCTATCGGAAGAAACAAGAACAACACACATTTCTTTTTAGAGCCGACCAACACTTTGCAAAATATAATGAGACATGTGGAGAGTTAATTCATAACTTCTCCAAACATCCATCAATTCATCTTTTAAAACCAATGCAGTCCACCTTATAATATAACACATACATTATAAATTGCCAAACAAATCAACATGATTATGTTTTACCAATAGATAAAATAATCTGCCAAACAATATTCCATACAAAGGCTTTGATGGAGCAGAGCACAGTGGAGCAGTAGCTAGAGCTTCAGACTTTCGACCGAGAGAACCCAGGTTTGAATCCTGTGCTGCAGTGTCAAACCTTGGACAAGTTTGTTCACTCTGTGTTGCTTCAGTTCACTCAGCTGTACGAATGAGTACCTGGCAATAGACAGTTGTGGATATAAAGTATTTGATATGTACAGCTATTTTGTATTAATCAACTTAATTAAAGCTTTAACATTGTTAACAAATAAAATATTAACAACAGGAATAATCCATACTAAATTCATTATATAATGGTGTTATATGGTTTCACAATTAGCTAACAATAATTAAAAACAACATATTTCTGAAAGTGGAGCATCCATGGCCCAATGCCCACCTAAATACACCAGTTTAGGAGTATAAACTGAATGGATCAGGGTGAAATCCATTAAACTATTTATTAAGACATTTATACAGTCTTTCATACTGCTGACATTATTGATGTTAAAACAGTTGAACCAATCGGTACCTAAATGACAAGCACACCTACGCGCTACAATTTTTTGTTTAAAATTCACCTGTCACTGTATATAATAAAACTAGCAATTATTACAAGAAAAAACTTTTTTTGCAAAATAAAATATTTGCAAACAAATTAATATGTATTGTGTAATAGCCATGACATATTACCACTGATAAATAACATTAAAAAGCAGCAGTAATTACACAAGCCGATGATCATAATAAATACCATCAGCTGATGTCAACATTAAATTTAAGGTAACCTTATTTAATTAAATATCGCGTGTTTTATTAACTGACTTTGACAATATTATTGAAATATAAAGCGTGATCTATTCCCACGTCTGAAATCAACCGTAAAGTGGCGCCACCTACCGGAGTTTACAGTGGAATTAATGAATACACGCAAAAACGAGTAAATATTCTGTACATTTTGATCGATAAAAGGCAGTAAATTTAATTGTTTGATCACGTGACGAATGTATATGTGTAGAATAGATTTTGTAGATATATGGTGTGAAGTTTGATGACTACAGATGACCGTTATCATGGTTTTTCGAGGTGCGGGTCTAACTAAACTGCAAAAGTACCGATTTCCCATTGCAAATGGCGACCACGTGCGCTCGCGTCGTTCTGTCTGTTTACGTTCTCTCTATATATATATATTATATATATATAGAGAGAGAGAACGTAAACAGACAGAACGACGCGAGCGCACGTGATGGCGACCATGTGGCATGTTAACGTTTTGTCAGATTATAAGAAAACTGTACCTGACAAAAATCTGAAATTCATTCACAGCCACTGCTATCATGTCATTTATATACTGAAGAAATGTTGTCAAAATCACATACCTCAAGCTCTTTTAAAATGCGTGCATGTACGGTGCGCATCGATATTGACCAAAATAACCACTTTTTTCAGCACCCACGTGTGCTATGTGGAAGAAAATGGCAAAAAATCACTGCGCCAACTACACTCTTCCAAATATGCGTCATTTCATTTCCACTACATTCTACCACAGGACCTGTTGATACGCCTGATTTAGTGCACTCGGTTCACATGAAAAAGGGTCTCAAATTTAAAATATCACTATTTACAGGGGACTATGATTTATTTTAATACAACAGGAAGTTTAACAGTGGTTTCACCCCTAATAGAAATGGTGATTATGGAGAAACATGTCGAATTTAGCCTGTTAGTGTTACTAAAAATACATGCAAATCATGCAGACTGCTGAAAAAATTAATGAATCCGTACACCTAATAATTTGCTATTAACTTCAGAAGTCAGGTGCCACCATCCTCACAAGCCAGGGGTCATTGCGCTGCGCTACACTGGCTGACCAGCTGCAGCGAACCCTGGCGCACGGGGATGGGTGCCACCTCTGCTGGTCAATACACACATAATAGCCAGTAGGCCTACTGTATGAATTTCTCTTTTACCAATTCCTTTTATATTGACCCACACTGCCCATGACTGCTTACACAGACAAACTTCTGGCGCACCTTTTTGAGATTGCTCAACATGTTAGAAAAGCATACAATGTCAGGTGTTATATCGAAGTTATCGTGGTCGTTGAAGCGGGATTCCTTCAAACATGACGTCATCGTCCGATGCTGTTTCGTAGATATCACTTGGGCTGCCGGTATCGAAGTTACGTCGGTTAGTAGCGACTTTGTCCATATAAAAGTCACCGAAAGTAGTGGCTAACTGTTCGGCCGATTCATGGATTGGTAAGATTACGTGTCCCGTGTAAGTTACCCATCAAATGTCACGTTAATTTGAAAAGATGTTTCTGATCCTTGCCACAGTCTCTGATCTTTGCAGAAAAGAACGTTTTCTTCGCACTGATTATCAGTTTGTTAAATACATTGCATTGCTCTCTGAACATCTGCGGATGAACGGTCAGTTTGGTTCGCCGCCATACCATCTCTGCGCGCGTGTTTGGCGTGTCTCAGTTCATCTGAATACCATTGCGCGTTTGGTCTCAGTGTTATCAACTTTCTTTGGACGGGAGGGTGTTGGTCGACAACCGCTTAAATTCCCATAGTATAGGCGTGTACAAGTTAATTTAAATCGACACATACCTCAGACGGGCGGGATACACATAGATAAAAGGGTCGGACTCTCGATAAGCCAAAGGGCTTCCTTGTCCACCTGCCACCTAGAGTTAATTCTCTGGGTGGCAATCTTGTTAAATCTTGTTAAATCTTGTTAATTTTTTAGCGGCTGATCAGTGTTGTTCATAATTGGAGTTAAATCCTTGATAAATTCCGGAATACAAATGTCCCGAAGCTTCCTGAAAATGACCAGCTGGCGAACGATGTTTGGCTTCGTTAAGTTCATTCTAAAACACACAGACAGATGGTCGCCGGAAGGGTTACCCTTTGTGTCACCAAGACATATACGATTGGCTCAGAAACTGTTGGCATCCCGATCAACAAGGTACTAATGTCCCGGGTGATGACAACGTCCAAGGTTTGGCCCATTTTGTGTGTGGGTCCCTCCATGTGTTGTACCAATCCGTGAGCTTCCAACGTGCCATTGAAGCGCACGGCATCTGCATCGTTAACGTTGTGCAGGTGGAAATTAAGGTCACCTGTTATTATTACATCGTTGGATATAACAGCAAGGCGGTCCAAGTACAAACTCCACTCGTCAAAAAAAACACTGTTCTGAAAACCGTATCGTTTACAGGGAGGCGGACGGTAAACGATGAGTCCGTATGCTCGAAATGTGTCTAAGCCTATAGCTTTGCAGTCGCTTCGTCAACTTGCATGGTCCCGTTGCCGTATCGCACGCATTGTAGAACTTGTATAGTGCACAAGTCGAAGTCATCGTGGCCGTTTACTGCAACAACAGTAAAGTGATGTAATATTAATAATTAATAATACTAATAAGAAGAAAACAAAGACGAAGAAAACATCTGAGTTACACGATCTCCTCGTTTCTCTGTACCACTTTTGAAGTCTTTGCATTGGATTCCTGTATGATATCGTGTAATATTTAAGATCTGTATCATTACAGACCAGGCGCTGTCCAGTAAGCAACCGTCTTATTTGCATTCACTGTTTATTCCTGTAAGAAAACCTATCCAGCTTCGATCATCTAGTTCTGACTTACTTTTTGGTAGTATAGTCAACACTAACATTGGAACTAGAGCTTTTTCTATTGCTTCACCAACTCTTTGGAATATGGTCCCTCTTAGTGTTAGATCAGTTGAAAATATTACAACATTCTGTCGTCATTTAAAAACTTATCTTTACAACCTTGCTTATCCATTATAGCTCCCTAGCGCTGGAATACTGCTTATGGATTTTGAGATTGACCAATCCTTTTGTTTTTATGCGCCTCTGAGCTTGGTTTGCAATTATTTAGGCGCAATAGAAGTAATCTTATTATTATTATTATATGTACTGCCGCGGAACTACTTCGAATTCGCACGCCTCTGTTTGTCAAGTGAGGAAAATGACGTCATCGCCAATTGTTGATACGCCAGTCCGTAGCTACGCAGTGTGCAACTTTGTGTGAATGTCGCGCCAGTATAAGCATGCGCCAATTCTATGTTGCACATTCACGACAAGCGTCCATCCTTGCGCGACATGGGACGCCGGTTGCGAATTACCATAACTGACATAGGCGGATCCAGGGGAGGCCTCCGGGCACGTGCCCCCTACTCTTTTGGTCTCGCTATGCCTGCGCTATAGTGGGGTGCCCCATACATCTTTGGAATGTGCCCCCGTTATGTGCCCCCTAGACTTTGGAATGTGGCCCCGCTTAGGTTAGTCTCAAGGGGGTGCAATTGGAGGTTTTTCGCGAGCTTCCGAAATTGTGAATAAATGTTCAACAGCATCCATTCGTATTCCGATGTCATGATCCGATAGTGCGACGGCAGAGTGGTGTTGAAGCTGTGGCAAAACAAATCTTCAATAACACTCCCGCGCTAGCTCTTCCAATGTCAAGAACGGCGGAGTGGCGACATCGCGACAGCGCGATAACTCGACAGCGGAGTCATGCTGAAGCCCCGGCTCAGCCTATCAAATGTGAATTTGGTTCAGTGGAGGTTTTATGGCGATCCTCAAGGGGGTACAATCCTTGACTCCGAGCTTATGGGGCGCCGCAGTCAAGTGAGAATAAAATCATTCCAGGGTCCCGAGATCCGGGGTAATCAAGTTAGAACAACGTTTATTCCAGGGCCCAGAGCTCCTTGTCTTTCGGCGGGGGCCTCACAATTCAAATTTGCCCCAGGGCCACAATACATCTTAATCCGCCTCATAGTCCGCGGATATAATGTTTCGCCTTTTGCGCCAATTTTTTAACTTGCATAATGTGTGAAACAAGTTTATAAAGGTGTTCAGGAAAGTGACATAGATGCGGGATGTTGATTCACTGGACATTTATACTTAAAAGAAGGACGATCTCCGAATGCAATTTGAAATGCAAGGACATTACAAAACCAGCCGAACTTTATTGTAGACTATTTATACACGAAGAACGACATCGAAAATGTTCTTTGCTTAACCGCAACTTCGCTAACAGAAACGTAGATTATGCTAAGTAGCCGGGTGGTCAGGTGTGATCGTCTAGAAACTGTAATATCAATACATCCCTTCCAGAACGCACCGCATCGACGAAACTTATAACTAAAGGTGTTTCCATATACACTTTAAAGATATATTTTTCATTCTCATACCATTGAAATGAATTAGTTGATTCATATAGCCTACATGAAAGTGCCTACGGGTGTCAGAACTTGATGAATACTGGGGGGGGGGGCGCCGCCAATTGACAGGCCTGTTGCGTGGTTAGGGGAGGGGGTAGTGTCGGATACTATCACGGTGGCGGGGGAGGGGTAGTGTAGGAAATTTTTGCGGTGCCGATAGGGTAGTTTATGCAGAGTTGATTGTTGCGGTGCCGTGTCGTTTCTCATTCTTGGCGATTTCCCAGATAGCATTTCCAACTCGGGCCAATATTGGCCCAATGTATGTTACTATATTTGGCAAATGTTGGCAGCCAACATTGGGGTAAGATCGGGCCAATGTTGGTCTAACAATGGAAGTTCCGATGCTTGGCCTAGCACTGGCGTATCAACATTGGCCCATGGTTGGCATTCCAAGCTATAGGCTGTCTTCTCTGCCAACCTTGGCCCAAGACGGAAATGTTATGGTATCTGGGATGTGAATGTCGTGAACCTCCAACACCGGCGATATCACTGTGGGTAATCCAGCGTCTTTCTTCTTTGCAGTGCGGAGAAACCTAATTGCATCTAGAGCTCAGATTCACCACTACCACCCAGCATTGATATAATCACCGGCCTGAAAGGATTCACGGTGGAGCATCAACGGTGAAGAATTTCCAAATTCTCTTTTAAGACGCCACCCAGCTGCCCGGTGAAAATTCTGACTGCTGATGCTAGACAACCGACTCAGAAGGTAGGACCGTGTCTTTGTAATTTTGTTGGCTTCCATGCTTCTGTTTATATTCAGTTGATCACTCAACATTGATAGGATTCTGACCATGTTTTAGTTGTCACAATATTTTCCTATTCGTTGTGAATACAATTAACAATTATTTGTATGTTTCGCCCTACGTATCGTTAGTTCC